>JARKHS020027490.1:0-24434 GCA_030143305.2 Amblyomma americanum
ATGGTGATTTCCATTCAGGCAATTCATTTGCTTTATATACTTGCAGGTCCTGATGACGTTCGAGTCAAGTTGCAAGCATCTTATTACCGTATTTTTCTTGTTTAATCACTTTTCGTTCATCAGGTCCACGTCAAAGACGACACCCTCTTTGAGTGCACACCACGGTGACAAGTCAACACAGGGTTCTTCTCTGGTCGGAACATTTACCGCTGTCCCGTTAATAAGCAAATGGTGGTGATGGTGGTAAAACTTTATATCCCACAGTAGGGGTCCTGAAGGACACTCGGCTAGGCGCCAGGTGTAGAGCGCAGCTCCCACGTCGGCACGAGAGCCCGAAGGTCTCCGCCGCCGCGCGGGCCTCCTGGACAGCCAGAAGCTGGTCGTGTAGTGAAGCAGTTTTTAGCACTCTGTCCCAATGGTCCTTGTTCTTGGCGTAGGTGTCACTCGATGCACAACCACACAGCATATGGTTCAAGTCTACAAGTTCACGGCACTGTTCACACACATGTTGTCCGTCGTAGTCTGGGTCGATGTGCTTCATGCGCCAGGGGTTGGGTTATGAGTTCGTTTGGAGCAAGCGTAACGTGACCGACTGGCTGCGGGTTAATTCCTTATCCGGGAGAGCAAACTCTCGTCTGTCTAAATAAAGGTGCTTAGTGAGCTCGTTGTACGTGAATAATTGATCCCTGTACTCGATATGTGGGGTAGCGGAGGAAACCGGAGGGACGCGGTCGATGAGTCCTCGCGCCGCCTCGTGTGCGATTTTGTTGAGATTCCGCAGACCGCCCCCTTAGCTACCCATGTGTGCGGGGAACAATACAATGGAGTGATCGGTGATGTTACTTCCGCCTAAGATTCGCAGCGTCGACTTGTCTATTCCGCCCCTAGCGAAAGCTCGGGTGGCTGCTCTAGAGTCGCTGTAGACAGTTGTGAAGCTCGAGTCTTTGAGAGCTAGTGCTATCGCTGCTTGTTCAGCTACCTGTGGGTTCTTGGTATAAAGCGTGAGTGAGTTGCGCGTTCGCCCGTGTCCGTTGATTACTGCTACCGAGTAGGCATACTTTCCCGGTATGTAGGCTGCATCGCGAAAGCTGTCTCGTCGGGAAACCTTGCCGCGTCCACGGCGAGGGCTTTGGCGCGGGCAAGTCTTCGTCCTTGATTGTGGGCCGAGTGTACATTTCTTGGGAAGGGGAGCACTTTACTTGCTTCTCGTATGACTTTAGGTAACAGCAGGATGTTGTCCCTTTCTGCTGTGGTGTTCAAGCCGAGCTTGACGAGAATCTCTCGGGCCGCTTTGGTGCTTGATAGGCGTGCGATCTGTGCCGTGTGTTGAGCCTCGATGATTTCGTCAAGGGTATTGTGGACTCCTAGCTGTAAGAGTAGATCAGTGGAGGCATTATCGGGGAGCCCCAACGCTGTCTTGAAAGCTCTGCGTGTGTGTACTTCGAGCCTTTTCCGGTGTTCTTTTTTCCAGTTAAGCATCGCAGCCACGTATGTGATGTGACAGAGTACAAAAGTATGGACCATTCTAATGGTGTTGTCCTCGCTCAGTCCCCGGTGTGTATTCATGATGCGCCCAAACATTCGGATCGCGTTCGCAATCATGATTGTGATGCTGTCCAGCATCGCCCAGTTGGAGCCGTTACTTTGGATGATTAGTCCTAGAATTCGTATTTTGTCAACCGTAGGTATGCGATTTCCGTCCATGTCGTGTAACTCTATGCACGGAGTGTGCGGTTTGCGCCAGTCGTTGGACGGGCGCCTTGGTCTTGGGGAGTGGTAGATGAGCAGCTCGGATTTTCTAGAAGAGCAGCGAAGTCCCAATGGGTTGAGATGGGCCTCGGTAACTGAGATGGCCTCTTGCATGCGAGCTTCCAATTCCGCATCGCTGCCACCGGTGCTCCAGATGGTGACATCGTCTGCGCATATGGTGTGCTCCACATCGGCAATTTCACCCAGTGAGAGCTTTGTCATCGCCAAGTTAAATAAGAATGGTGAAAGTACGGAACCTTGTGGTGTTCCCTTATCGCCCAGATCAAAGCTCTCCGAGACGTGCTCGCCTATCCGGAGAGTGCCGTTCGATTCTCCAGAAACGCCTTGACGTAGTGGTAGAAGCGTGTTCCGAGATTGTGGTCAGATATGGCTTTGAGAATGGCTTGCTGGTGGATGTTGTCAAAAGCATGCTCCACGTCGAGTCCAAGTAGCGCTTTGGTGTCTCGCGTGGGGCGGTCCAGCATACTTTTCTTGATTCGTAGCATAGCGTCGTGCGTTGAGAGGCCCGGCCTAAAGCCGATCATATTGTAGGGGAAGTACTCCTTTTCTTCTACGTATTCCGATAGTCTATTCAGGATGACGTGTTCAGCTAGCTTTCCTAGGCAGGACGTTAGTGAGATTGGCCTTAGGTTTGGTAGGCTCAGCGGCTTGCCTTGTTTTGGGATGAGGACCATGTTGGCATGTTTCCACTCTGCAGGTAGATGGCCAGTTTTCCAGGCTTCGTTGATTTGTTGCGTTAGGAACATGGCCGAGTTGTCCTCTAAATTTCGGAGAGCCCGATTTTTGATACCATCGGAGCCCGCCGCAGAGTTACGGTTGAGTTCGTGAATTCCGAAGCATACTTCGCTTTCTGTGAAGTCCTTATCTAGCTCTGAGTTTGGGGCACCGTTATAGTTCGTCCTTTGTAAGTTAGTAGGTTGTCCCGATTTAAGTGGTCAGTACCGTTTGGCAAGGTCATCCAGAAGTGTTTCGGCAGTACTGCTTTGCATCGCACGGTGCACTAATTTGCTTAGCCTGATCCGTTGCATAGTCATGGACTTTGTTCTGCTTTCATCGAGGAGGTGTTTTATGAGCACCCACCCACTCCCTCTGCGTATTTACCCGTTGAGGAAGTTACAGACTTCGTCCCATTGTTATCGGGAGAGAACCACGCAGTATTCTTCAATGGTCTTGTTGAGTTCGGCAAGTTTTCTTTCTAGTCTTCATTTGAAACGTTTACCCTTCCACCTGGCTAGAATGGAATGTTTGGCTTCGAGAAGATTCGCTAGCCGACTGTCCATTCTCTCTACCTTAACATCCGTAGTTATCGTTCGTTCCGAGGCTACGATGTCTGCTCTGAGCTGCTCGGTCCAGCTCGTTATCGTGTGTTTTGTGTTTCCTCTGATAAATCGGATTGCTGCGTCCGTATTTCACGAAATTTGTCCCAGTCGATGAGTTTGTACTCCCTTTGCTTCTTTCCCGGTATCTCTGCATCATTTTGGAGAATATAGTGGTCACTGCCAAGGTGAATGCCTAGTTGTGCCAGGCACATTTCTCAAGGCCTCGGACGAATGTAAGGTCCGGAGTGGTGTCTCAACATGTGGAAGTGCCACATCTAGTTGGAGTTTCCGGGTCTGTAATCAGCCTGAAGTCGAGATCAGAGGTTGTCGTTTGAAGACGATCGCCCTTACTAGAGGGATACGCGTAGCCCCATGCCTGGTGTGGGGCGTTAAATCTCCACCTACATTCAGCGGACTATCTTTGGTGATGTGCGCAATCTTGCTCAGAATGCCTCTGAACCCTTGCCTGGTATCCTTAGGGCTGCTGTACACATTTGTGAGGAAGATGCTTTGCTTGTTCCCTACGTGGTCGTTCGGTATGATCTCGATCGTGAGGTGTTCTAGATAGGGGGCTGTATGGCGGATGTCATGCCGAATGTAGGGGATCTTCTTTGCAATCAGTAAACCGACGCCTATGCCTTGCTCGTTTCTGTGGGCTTCGGCCTTATAGCCCGTAAGGGCCAGTTCGGTTGTGAGTGTTTCTTGTAGCATAATGACGTATGGCTTCTCGGTTTCTGATTTGACCAGCTGCAGGAGGACCTCCTTTTTGAGGCGATCCCCCTGCAGTTCCATTGCCACACGCGGAAATTTCGTGTCTTATTTGTCACTGCCATGTTGACCATTGTAGCCCCCTTCGCTTGCAGTGAGACCGTCGCGAGGTGGGCCTTGCGCAGCGATGTGTTGTGAGCCCATCCTCCCCATTGCCGGTACTACCGTGTTGTTTAGATACATTTCCATTTTCTGTACTCGTGTGCTAATTATGTCCAATTTCTCGTTCATGCGCGCCATGCTCTCGTGCATTAGCCTCATATTATCGCTCATGGCGTTCATGGCGTCCATAACGTCTGATCTCACGGCCATTCGCTTCTTAGGAGGCGGGCATTCTTCGCGTTTTTCTTCCTGTCTCTCAATCTCAACGAGTTGGGGAGTTTCGATATCGGTTGGGGGCTCGGGAGTGCGCGATGGCCTACTGCTGTTCGCTTTACCTATTTCAGTCAACTCTAGCGTTAGCTTAATATAAGCGGCTTTTAGCTCTCTGTTCCTGTTCTAACATAGCTATCCGCTCTTTATACGGGTTGCGGGACTCACTTTCCCTTGGAGTGGTCGTCGTAGCGCCTCTGACCTTGTCCGCCCACGTGCCATCGCCGCCGTTGTTCATTCCCCCGAAGCGCACCTGTGATCTTGAACGACTCCTGCTTGTCCTCGCAGGTGGTCGGCTCCACGATCGAGAGCGGGAGCGGCTGCGTGCCGGTGTCCTTGACGCAGATCGGCCGCGTTCCGCGTGTTGCTTTTCTTCGTTAGCTGTGCCTTCTGTTGCTCCACTCACGCTCGTTGTCGTGCGCGTACTACGTATGGGGTGAGGTACCGTTGCCTACACACCTTGGCCGCCGTCGCGTGCAAGCCCCCGCACAGCTTGCATTTCGGATCGCACACGTGGGATGGGGTGGGGCTAGGAATTCCACAGCCCCTGCATTCGGTGGATCCCGGCTCTGCCCCGCCGCGGTGGCTCAGTGGTTAGGGCGCTCGACTACTGATCCGGAGTTTCCGGGTTCGCACCCGACCGCGGCGGCTGCGTTTTTATGGAGGAAAAACGCTAAGGCGCCCGTGTGCTGTGCGATGTCAGTGCACGTTAAAGATGCCCCAGGTGGTCGAAATTATTCCGGAGCCCTCCACTACGGCACCTCCTTCTTCCTTTCTTCTTTCACTCCCTTCCTTATCCCTTCCATTACGGCGCGGTTCAGGTGTCCAACGATATATGAGACAGATACTGCGCCATTTCCTTTCCCCAAAAAAACCAATTATTATCCCGGCTCGGGGCAAACGTCCGCACGATGTCCGAGTTTGCCGCATACGAAGCATATGTCCACTTGTTTGCGATGTAAGTAGCAGGGTACCAGTATGGGTCCATATCTGACGAAGTTTGGGACGCGAAGTCCATCGAACACAATGATCACCGATTCTGACTTCTTGATTCTTTTCGCCGCTAGTGCCAGGGGGTTACGGTCATTCATGATGTTTCTTTCAATCATCCTGTGATCGTCGGCAGTGTCGATGTATCTGATTACCCCTTTGCAGGTGTCGCTTGGGGCAGTTTCATAAGCGCTGACCGCGTACTCTTTGTCGGCTATTCGGATAGCCCTTACGGCCGCATACTTGTCTGCATTTTCTCGAGAGGGCGTACTCGCCACCATGATGTTCTGCGTAATATTGGGACATTAAATGTCCTCCGTGGTCTGCTCAGGATGAAGTCCTACTGCTGCCATGAGGGCTTTGCTCACTAAGGTAGGTCCGATCTTTTGTAAGTTCAAGCCGCCCTTTGGGCGAAGCACTATCTTGATGTTTTCTTGCGGTAGGGGTGGCATGCGTGAGGCTCTTATCACCCGGTTCATAATGTTAGGAGGCGTGCGAGAAGAGCTCACCTGCCCGCCTCTTGTATGTTGTACTTGCTGTGAAAGTTGCGCAGTGGCTTCGGCGCGTTCCTTCTTAGTTTTCCGGCTGGTCACAACTTTCCAGCCCGTCTCGTCCTCTTGTTCATTAGCTATTGCTGAAGTAGTCGGCGTTGCTGGTAAATCCTCCGCGGAGCTGTCCATTTCTTCGGTAGAAGTTGACATTCTCTTCGTTTCGCACCCGGCGTCTCGCCGAGCTGGCGCGTTCCTGGGCCGGCGCGCAGTGGGCGCGTCGGCTAAGCCTACAGTCTGGCGTACACGCCTAGGCTCAGTTCGGCGGCGGCGTGGACGCGGTAGAAAAGTGCTTGTAGATTCTTCAGAAATGATGGCCCACCTCAAAATCTGGTATCCACAGATTCCTTGTAACTTCACGAAAGTTCTGGTGAAGGAATTTGGCGAAATTCGATAGAAATCGCTGCGGAATCATGTGAAGTTGACGAAGCCGATGGGACCACGTCCACACACAATATCGTAAGCCTATTTATTGGAAAGAAATACAGCCGTTATCAGAGCAGTGTGCTTTCATAGGAAGTGTGCGTATCGCCACCTGCTATGTATTGCGCCCATATATTATCACACAAAGGGAAGTTTATTGTAAAGTGTGAACAAACAGAACGGTGCATACACACTCATGACTGAGGGCAGAAAAAGATACATACAGAGCGGGTGGCAACCCAAAAAAATACCCTGACCTTATTTCAAACACACTGTGCATGTCACAAATGCAAATCAAATCACAAAATCAAAAAAGTCAAAAAAGCAAAAGAGGCCATCGTGGCCAACGTGGCCCGAGGCCAACGAGGCCGGGCGGGGGGTGGGGGAAACATTCTGAGGGTATCTCTCTCAAAAGATAAACACACATCCAGAAGAAAACCACCCAGTAGGTAATAAAAGGGGCAGGTGGTCCAGCGTGGCTAATACCGTAGTGCCGGTACAGCCAGCCGACCGACCGACCCTCTTGTACAACAAAGAACCGCGTAACCCATACACTTTAAGTCGGTCAGGCAGGTACTGCCAGATAAAGAGCCACAGACGCTCGTTTAGAAACCGCCAACCGCAAATAGAGCCGACACATTACTGCTAAGGCACTCCAAGTTATTGTAATCAGTGGCCGAAAACGAAATCGTACAGCAGAAATTTTTAGTAAGTAAGCTTAAAATTTTTTATTGAAAAGCATTCCTGCAGCCATCGATGACGCTGTGCTACAGGCGTTGCATGGAAATGTTAATAAAGTTGTAGAAAGCAATTAAGGTTTAAGAAGAATAATGACATTCGTCGTTTCTTTATTATAGTGCTGCTGACTTGCGCGCGTGAGAAAAAAACGGGTTTTCTTTGCGATGTCAGCAAATGCAAGTTATTTCCTCTCGTATTTGAAGTTGAAGGAAAAAAAATGACGCTTGGTTTTGAGGAAAGGAAGTGCCGCAGTAACTGTTTCACATATCTCGGTGGACACCCGAACAACGCCGTAATAGAAGGGATAAAGGAAGGTGGTGGTGGTGGTAGTGGTTTTATTAAAAATAATAGTAAAAAGGAAGGAAAAGATTTTTGCTAGCCCCGGCATCTGCCATCGATACTGAAGCACCTGAGCTGGGGCAGCGGAAATAAAGGACAGCAGGCAGAATGGAGAAATGAAATGAAAGAGGTGAGGGGACAGGAATAGAGGACAGGAGGAGAAGTAATATGTACAAACTATTTACACAATAAGTAATATGTCCAGGTTGTGCGCGTGATTAGTTCAGTTTAGAGGAATTAAATCACACACGCGCACAGCACTGTGTAGGTTACAACTGGAGTGGGGCGTCCAGTTATTAATCGTTCAAGGTAGAACTCGCGGAGCGTTCGGTCACTGCGTGTAACTACCTGACGGAGAACAGACGGGACGTCAAGCCCGTGTGTTCGAGGAATGCGCAGAGGCTCACCAAAGTTCGCTCACGAGTGCGCGCACTGCCCTGCGGCCACAATAGCGTCTTGATGGAGTCTGGTAGTATGCCCTGCGCCCTATAGGCCGCGAGCATATCGCGACGAGCATCGGCGAACGCGGAGCAGCGAAGGAGCAGATGTTCTAGTGTTTCCACTGCACCGCATCCGTCACACACATCACTCATCGCGATTCCGTGCCGCACCCGTCGTTCCCCGGGCCACACGCAGCCAATGCGCGCGCGGAGGATCATTGCACGTTGCGACCGTGTAAGTGCGCGACAGCCGGTGACACTGTCGATGCGCTCACCTCCCGCGATGCGTGGGTCGGGGTGCTGCTTTCGGAGATGGTCGTAAATGGCCACACAATGAAAAATGAAAATTGGTTTTTGGGGAAGGTTATGGCGCAGTATCTGGATCACATATCGGCGGGCACCTGAACCACGCCGTAAGGGAAGGAATAAAGTGGAGTAACAGAATAAATGAAAAAAAGACGTGCCGTAGTGGAGGACTCCAGAATAATTTCGACAACCTGGAGATCTTTAACATGCACTCACTTCGCACGGTACACAGAGAAAAAAATTGGAGGACGCTTAGACTTTGTATTTAAGTGTGAGACGTGACAGCGTGTTGCTGCGTTGCCAAGGGGTACACGGAACGCCATCGCCCGTTCGGCGCGACGCGTGACCCGTTGGACAATTTAAGGAAAAAACGCCTGTCCCACATATCTCGGCGAACGCCCGAACCGGGCAGTAAGGGAAGGAAAATGAAATGAACAATTGCTTTTAATGAAAGCAAATGATGCCTGTGTCACATTTCTCGCTGGACACTCGGATCGCGCAGTAAGGGGAAGAAAAATCGATCGATCGATCAATCAATCAATCAATCATACAAATATTCAATAAACTGATCAATCAATCAATGAATCAGCAAATCAATGAATCGATAAATCAATCAATTCATCCATCGATACATCAATTATTCAATCAATCCTTAACGCTGTCGCGTTAAAATCTCTTCCTTTACAACGCGGTTAACGTGTCCACCAAGATGCGGCAATTTAACTCGGCTGCGTTAAGGAGCTCGTCTCGCAGAAAAGCCGGAGTCATCAGCGTCGGCGACATTGGCCGTGAGCGAAAAATTGCGCTCTCGGTGGACACCTGAACTGCGCCGTAAGGGAAAGGATTTTAACGCGGCAGCGTTAAGGATTGATTGATAGATTGACTGATGGATTGGTTGATGGATGGATTGATAGATCGATTAATGACGATCGATTGATCGATTGACCAATTTATCGATGGATTGATCGACTGATCGATCGATCGATTGGTTGGTTAATTGATTGATTGATTGACTGATTGATTGATCGATTCATCAATTGATTGAGCTATTGTTCGAACAAACGATCGATCGATTTTTCCTTCTACGGCGCGATCTGGGTACCCAGCGAGAAATGTGAGCCAGGAGTCATTCCCTTTCCTTAAAAGCAATTGTTCATTTCATTTTTCTTCCCTTTCAACCCGGTTCGGGTGTCGCCGAGTTATGTGAGAGGCGTTTTTTCCTTAAATTATCCAACGGGCCTCGCGTCGCACCGAACTGGCGATGGCGTTCCGTGTACTCCTCAGCAACGCGGCGACACGCTGCCGCGTCTCACTCTTAAAGACGAAGATTAAGCGTCCTCCAATTTTTTCGCTAATGGCCAAAGAAGCCCACGCCGACGGCACCGGCTTTTCTGTGACACGAGCTCCTTAACGCTGCCGCGTTAGAACAGTGCACTAATTGTCTGTGAACAGTGAAAATTGGTTTTTGGGAAATAAATGTCGCAGTATCTGTATCACATCTCGGCGGGCAACTGAACCGCGTCGTAAGGGAAGGGATCAAGAAGGGACTGAGAGAAGAAAGGACACTGGAGTGCTGCCGTGGAGGGCTCCCAAATAATTTCGACCACATGACATCGCACAGCACACGGGCGCCTTTGCGTTTTGAATAATAATAATAATTGGTTTTTGGTGGAAAGGAAATAGCGCAGTATCTCTCATATATCGTTGGACACCTGAACCGCGCCGTAAGAGAAGGGATAAAGGAGGGAGTGAAAGAGAGGAACAAATAGGTCCGTAGTGGAGGGCTCCGAAATACTTTCGACCACCTGGGGATCTTTAACGTGCACTGACATCGCACTGCACACGGGCGCCTTAGCGTTTTTCCTCCATAAAAACGCAGCCGCCGCGGTCGTGTTCGAACCCGGGAACTCCGGATCAGTAGTCGAGCGCCCTAACCACTGAGCCACCGCGGCGGGGCAGCCTTTGCGTTTTGCCGCCATCGAATTGTCGGTGTGCGATGCGCCTTTATGTGCCCTATCTTTGATTTCGGAGCGGATTTGGCCGATGCCTATCCTGGCAGTGCGGAGAGCCGGGAGCGCACGCACGCAAGCAGAGACCTTTTCGCCTCCTTTAAGGTCACTTATGCCGTGAGGGATTGCCTCTTGCGAGCTGCCGAGGGCGCTTTAAATCCAAGGCCAGGATGAGATGTTCTTGACCTCGGTCTTCAAGGTCTACTCTTGACGTCGGGGAGGGCCTCTCGATAGAGCAGGAAGGTGTCTTGGTCCGATAGGCCGGACCTGAAGCGATCCATAATAGGAGCGAAGAGGTGACCACTTTCGATAAAATTTTTCACATGGGTGTGGATGACCCGTTCAGAGATGCACATTGAAACACGCAACACAGAGAACACGCTGGCCGTTCAGTTTAATAATAATAATAATTGGTTTTTTGAGGAAAGGAAATGGCGCAGTATCTGTCTCATATATCGTTGGACACCTAAACCGCGCCGTTAGGGAAGGGATAAGGGACGGAGTGAAAGAAGAAAGGAAGAAGGAGGTGCCGTAGTGGAGGGCTCCGGAATAATTTCGACCACCTGGGGATCTTTATCGTGCACTGACATCGCACAGCACACGGGCGCCTTAGCGTTTTTCCTCCATAAAAAGGCAGCAGCCGCTGTCGTGTTCGAACCCGGGCCGTTCAGTTTTCCAAAACATGGTTTTTGGAGAGATGGGCCGCAGGGCATCAAGTTACGATCCTTTGCCGGACTTGGGAATGATGATCATTTCTGCATGTCGTCAATCCTGATGTGGAATACCCTTTTCCTCGACTTCATTAATGAAGGAGTCAATGATGCCTTTGATATGCACATAGTTGAGGTTACGAATAATAGTGTTTGTATTTTCACCCGCTCCAGAAGCGGTGTTGCGTTGCGATGCATGCACTGCAGCTCGCACCGCTGCAGTTTGTATTGGGCCAACCAGTGTGGAGTAGCAAGACTGATTTTGGGGTTTGCTCAAGGTGGTAATGGAGTGTCACCAATGTAACCCGTCCACAAGCCGTCCTTCAGTTCCTTGCCAGACCCATAGAATAGTAGAGCTATTGTATTGAGTGTACGATTTGTGATCGATTTAGCTCTGTCATGTTCAATAATACTGTGGAAAATGGACTAGGTTTCAGCAGTACCTAGGGTTCATTTCAGGTAGGCACAGAACTGTGCCCAATTCTCTTGGGAGAGTTAGGTGGAATATTGCTGAGCTCCTTCTGTGATTGAGGCAAGGCGGTGGCGGACTTGTTTATCGTGTCTCTACTGTTATCAACGCTCCATGAGTTTTTCTGTCGCCTCCCACAACTGTAGAAGATGTCGTTCGACCTCCGGAGTGGTGGCCGTGCGTTGTATGGTTTGAGTAAAACGATAACTAGTATCTCGTATATGTTGTTCCCTTTGTTATGTTCGGATCACGATTTCAAAGGGGAGGGGAACTTTTGCGAAACGTTCCGCACATAGTGTTCTTCTTATCCTCAATGATACGCCTGAGCTTAGAAGCGGAGATTGCTGTACTCGGGGTGTAATAGTCATTCCCTATGGTCTCTCGGAGGTGGGGCTATGTCACGTCAACAGCATTCCACTTATAAGATGGTCTGGGATGATGTCTCTTTAGACGCTGTAGCCGATTCCCCCAGGTGTTTTAAAGTCGTAAAATCAGTGCCTAGCCTCAGGCCTCTCCTGTCCGCTGCTTCCACCAGTCAGAAGCAGAAAAGGTGTCCTTTGAATACCCCCAGGTCGTATGGTAGGCGCTTTAGCCTTCTAACTCTACAAGCCAGTTTTCGCCTGCAATCACAGCACATTCTCGGAGCATGTTTTTAAAATGTTCTTGTTGCACGCGAGCTCGGCTATCTGGGTTCATTATAGTGGTCCTGTGTCTCCCTCACTTTTGTGGGAGGACTTCCAGCAATATATAGTTAATACGCATAACTAAGGTCCAGCGGGCCACTGAGGCTATCGATTTTGATACATACATCGGCACTTGTGGTGAATGCGGCGTATAAATTTGGTAGTAGCCTTTTAGGGTTGCGGATTACGTTCCTATTTCTTGAAGACCGATCACTTCAGCTGGAGGAGGTCAGGTCTGAATGAAGAGTTCTGAAAAGAAGCTTTTTATTGAATGAGTGAGAGTTCCACTGCCATATCTCCAATTGATTTGGAATGTCTCGGAGATTTTAGTAGTTACTGCCACTGTGCAGGAACGCCATCTATGTTATTGATGCGCTTAAATACGTCGGCATTTGGGTTGCTTATTTCGTGCACTCTCTTGCGTGCAGCGTGTTCCAGAAAGCGTGTACGTTGCGTTGGAGCTCGGCTACGGCCTGCCCTAGCTTTGTACTGGTCTGCTTCTGAGATTGCATCTGGAAGGCAAAATACAGCTTTTGGGTGATGAGAATAGGGGGTTCTGGGGGGGGGGGGGACGTACCTACTTGCCAAGCGAGTTTTACATCAGTAGTTTGAATCTGTGATGTTTCTTGTGCTGATTGTGCGGGTTTTCATTGGTTCTTTCATACGCTGAAGGGGCCGATTAAGTTCAGCGACTTCTTTACTAAGGTGTGGGCTGGCCTTTTCTAGTCCGGAATATTTGCAGGTGTTTGATGGGTGAGAGAAGCTACAAGCTGGTCATCTCACCTGATCGTCGGTGTTGTGTGGTTGGTTGGTTGGCCTGAAATAAAGATGGCACATACCCACTTCGGGCGAATGGCCAAGGCACATGCAGCGGTTGGGTGATGTCTTCTTCATCGGTTCTTCTACTTCATCTTCTCTGTAAATATTGACGTGATGAAGGATAGCTCACCTGGATTGTGTATTTCCACCCTTCATCGCAAGTAAATACAAGATGTTGAGAGGGAGCACGATGAGGTTTCTTGATCCGAGCTGTACTACCGGACTTGAAGGTTGGATTGACATTCAGCTCTGTAAGGCTGTTAGGGTGCATTAGTCTGCCCAGGTGGATTCAACGGTCTTTTTTCGCGTTCCCTGTTACTTCTACCACTGCTATTGCTGTCAGGAAGGATGAAAAGAAAAGTGCACGGATCTGACCACTACCTCATGCTGATCCACAACCTCTGCCACGTGCTGAAAGTAGGTGAGCAGGATGATAGGAGAGGAAAGATTAGGAAAGAAGCTTACGCGCGCTAATATGTCCCGGGCTGATACCGGAAGCAGTTAATACCGGACCGACCCGTGCTGGAGTGCTTCAAGCACTCCGCCATACTTCCAAAAATAAATTTAATATCTTGGCTCCATAAAGGGCCCATAGCAGATATTAAATCAGAACCAACCGACCCGCCAGAACCGTTTTGATCAGAAGAAGGGCTGTTTTGGCGATATTTAATAAAGAGAGATGTTTAATATGAAGAAAATCGAGCATGCTCTAAAGAAAAGAGGTAGCCTAAAAGCGGTTAGAAGGAAAATAGGCATAGGTAAAAACCAGTTGTATGCGTTAAGAGACAAGCAGGGCAATGTCATTAGCAATATGGATAACAAAGTTAACGTAGCCGAAGAGTTCTACACAAACCTGTACAGTAGCCAATGTATTTAGAGCGTTAATGAGAAAGACAGTAGTGCACAGCGATGCGTCGTACCGCCAGTAATAAAAGATGAAGTAAAGAAAGCCTTAGGAGCAAAGAAAAGGGGAAAAGCCGCAGGGGAGGATCAGGTAACAGCAGATCTGTTGAAGGTTGGAGGAGGCATCGTGCTAGAAAACCTAGCCACCCTGTATACGCAATGCCTTATGACCTCGACCGTACCAGAAGATTGAAAGAATGCAAACACTACCTTAATTCATAACAAGGGAGACGCCAAGGTCTCTAAAAATTACAGACCGATCAGCTTACTATTCGTTGCCTACAAAGTATTTACTAAGGTAATCGCTAATAGAGTCAGAGCAACCTTAGACTTTAATCACCCAAATGATCAGGCAGGCTTTCGTAAAGAATATTCCACAATAGATCATATGCACATTATCAATCAGGTGATAGAGAAATGCGGAGAATATCACCAACCTCTATATATAGCCTTCATTGATTACGAGAAAGCGTTCGACTCAGTGGAAACCTCAGCCGTCATACAGGCATTGCGTAATCAGGGGGTAGAAAAGCCTTATGTCAAAATAACGGAAGATATATATCAACTGCACAGCTACTATAGTCCTCCATAAAGTCAGCAATAAAAATCCAATAAGAAAGGGCGTCAGGCAAGTAGACGTGATCTTGCCAATGCTATTCACCGTCTGTTTACAGGAGGTATTCCGAGGCATGAATTGGGAACTGTTGGGGATAAAAGTAAATGAATAATACCTAAACAATGTGCGGTTCGCTGATGACACTACCTTGCCGATTCGCTCAGGAGGTGAACTGCAAATCATGATCAATGAGTTAGACAGGCAGAGCAGATTGCTGCGTCTAAAAATTGACATGCAGCAAACCAAGGTAATGTTCAACAGTCTAGCAAGGAAACAGCAGTTCACAATTGGCAGCGAGAGCCTGGAAGTTGTAAAGGAATATGCCTACTTAGGGCAGGTAGTGACAGCTAATCCGGATCATGAGAGGGAAATAACTACAAGGATAAGAATGGGGTGAAGCGCATATCGCAGGTTCTCTCAGATCATGAGTGGCAGTTTAGCAATTTCCGTCAAGAGGAAAGTGTACAACAGCTGTATCTTGCCAGTACTCACCTACGGGGCAGAATTGTGCAGGCTAACAAAGAGTTCAGCTTAAGAACAACGCAGCGAGCCATGGAAAGAAAAATGATAGGTGTAACGTTAAGAGACCGGAAGCGGGCAGTGAGGGTGAGGGAACAAACGCGGGATAATAACATCCTAGTCGAAATCAAGAGGAAGAAATGGGCTTGGCAGGGCATGTAATGCCAGGTCAAGATAACCACTGGTCCTTACGGGTAACGGAGTGGATTTCAAGAGAAACTAAGTGTAGCGGGGAACGGCAGAAGGTTTGGTGGGCGGATGAGATTAAGAAGTTTGCAGGCAAAAGGTGTATGCAGCTGCCAAAGGACACGGTGAATTGGAGAGACATGGGAGAGGACTTTGCCCTGCAGTAGGTGTAGTAAGGTTGATGATGATGATGATTGTTTCGGCGATCTGAGCTTCTTGCTTAAGGTGTTTTGGCCTCTCAGCAGGCTGCGAAGAGTGAGGAGCATTTCATTTCATTTCATTTCATTTTATTACCCTAAAGACCCACGATGGGTATTAGATAAGAGGTGGGTGCATTTTTGTAAGCAAGTTTTAACACAACAAGACATGATTGGTAACATTATTAGCAAAGTTGGATGAGCACTTCACGGCTGCGATGTCGTTGGGAAGGTCAATCTAGTCTGCTGCTGTACGGGAAAAAAATGATGTGGCAAAGGTGGTAGTTCAGGCACGACGTTGGGAAATTTGAAAAGATTACGAGTGCGATGAGATATGCGGGCTCGAGGGACGATATAGGATGCGAAGCCGAGTGAAGTATGAAAAATTTATGAAACAAGCAAAGGCTGGCAATGTGGTGACGAGATGATAAGAGCATTACCAGCTTTCAACGCTAACAAGTTGATGTCGTAAGAATATTATGATTGAATGAATCTTCCTGCTCTGTTCTGGAGTGATTAGAGTGTATTTATAAGGTAAGCTTGGTGCGGGTTCCAAATGGGTGAGGCATATTCTAATTTTGGTCTGACAAGGGATTTGTACGCAATAACTTCACATGTTTAGTGGCTTGGTGGAGATGTCTTAAAAATCCAAGTGTTTTATTAGCGGATGAAATGATGTTCGTAACGTGTGTGTTCCAGGGCAAGTCGCTACACAAGGTATTGCCTAAGTACTTGTATGATAAAACCGGGTGTACAGGAACGTTAGCTATGACGTATGGGAAATGAAGTTGGTTACGGCGATGCGTGCAGGAAAAGATTTTACATATTTGAGGGTTAAGTTCCATTAACCAATTTTCACACCATTCCTGAATGCGGTTAAGGTCGTGTTGAAGAGATGTTTGGTCAGAAGCGTTATTAACCTTGCGGTAAATTACAAAATCATAGGCAGACATGCGAATATTACTAGATACATGCGTTGGTAAATCGCTAATAAAAATTAGAAACAGAAGCGGACCGAGGACAGACCCTTGCGGGACACCGGACGTTACTGGGATAGGATTAGAGTTGTGGTTGTTAACAGTGACATACTGTGAACGGTTAGTCAAGAATTTTTCTATCCATTTAGAGATATTAGAGGGGAGGTTCAAATATGAAAGTTCTAGTAGTAAGCGTTTGTGAGGAACCTTGTCGAACGCTTTTGCATAGTCCAGAAAAATAGAATCGGTCTGTAGGTTAGAGTCAAGATTAGCATGCAGATCATGAATAAAAATCGTCAGCTGTGTTTCGCATGAGAAGCCTTTTCGAAAACCGTGTTGCGCAGAATGAAAAAAGTTGTGGCAGTCGAGGAAACTCATGACATTGGAGTAAATGACGTGTTCCATGAGTTTGCAGGGTACGCTTGTAAGGGAAATGGGACGGTAGTTATGCGGTGAATTTTTTTTTACCCGATTTGAAGACTGGAACGACCTTACCGCTTTCCCAACCGCTTGGTAGTTGACCTGATAACAGTGACTGTGAAAAAAGTAAGCATGAAAATTCCGCACAAATATCATTGTAATTTTTCAAACGCTTTGAGTTAATATTGTCAATACCGAATGAAGATGAAATTTTCATGGTTTGAATTAGGGACGAAATGCCAGATGACGTGAAGACAACTGGTGGCAAACCATAATTTATCCTTGAGAGTGGTGGTGAAAATAATGGCGGGATATCAGTTTCATTTATAAATACAGATGAGAAATGCAGTGTTAAACATAGCAGCGCACTCGGCATCAGTGAAAACAGTGCCTGACTCATCTGTGAGGGTTATTTCTGGTGCATGATGCGGATTGATAACTTGCCAGAACTTTCTAGGGTTACTAGTTAACATATTCGGCAAGTCCGAGTGAAAAAAAGGTACGCTTGGCATTAGAAATAGCGGCGAGATATCTTCCAGCTTCGCGATTTTTACTCATGCGCTACGCGTCCCGTGACACTTTGCTGAACGGTAAAGGCGCTTCTTTTTGTTCCCCAAACGTTTCAGTGTTGTAGTAAACCACGGCTTTTGTGAATGAGAACGAAAACTAATTTGTGGAATGAATCTATTAGACTTTTTAGTTTGTCTTTCAACAGCAACCAATTTTCTTGAACACTGCGGAAATAAAAACGTGTCGAGAAGAGTTGAAAAAACGCATTAAGTTCATTATTTAGGCGTTATAATTCCTTTTGTCATAAAGACGCATGGTTTTATGGTATTTTCGGCGCCGGTTTGGCGTAAAGAGAAGGTTAGCGTGAGATAATTTGTGGTCGCTTATTTCATGTATGTAATAATGGGCTGTGCCCTGTCTGAGTGATTGTTCAATAAGAGATCTAATATATTTGTACAGATCTGTGTTACGCAGATAGGTTCAAGTATTACCTGAGTAAGGTTGAGGTTGTTGCAAAAATCTAGCAATTCCCTTGTTTCTCCATTGTTAGCCATAGGTTCGGGCTGGTTATTACAGTCAATCTTCGGAAAATTAAAATCGTCGAAAAAAAGATATGTGAATTGGGATGCTTTGTGGACAGTTGACTTAGTACGTTATTAGGCTGGCGGGAAAAATCCTGGATACTAAGTGGGCGCCTATAACAAACGCCTAGTAAAACTGTGTTAGGGGCTGCGTGAAAGATTACCCACAACATTGCGAGGTCAAATGAATCTTGTATTAGGTAACATGATGAATCTTGGCTGACAGCCATTAGTACACCCCCTCCTCGTGAATCTTTCCGGTCTTCCCGAAAAACTTGAAAGTTTGCTAGATCAGTCAGTACTTCGATGTCTGTTATGTCACTGCTCAGCCAAGTCTCAGTTAGTATAAGTAGGTTGCTGCTGAATGACGAACAATGCTAGAAATAAGTTCACGCTTAGGATTAACACTACGAATCTTAGTGTATATAACGGAGAGCGAGAGGCTAGATAAAGAAGCGTTCTTGGTACGGTTCCCAGGCGGTTCAGCATGTGTAGAGTACGTCTGGGTCCGTCGTGCCGCATTTGTGACAATCTTGCGCCCATAGGTGGGCACGCCTCTGACCAGCATACGATGCTTTTATATACCTAGCACAGTCGCGGGGTGTGTTTGTAGGGGTAACGGGACGTTTCTTTCTAGTTGTAATGGGGAGGTGTCGGCTAGCTGAGCGTGATGACCGCTTTTTTTGGTGATACCAGCATGCGGGTTTGTAGGATTTCACATTTTTGGGTTCGAACTCTGACTTGGGCCATGAGCTTCTCTGCGGGGATGTTCGCGGCCTGTTCTTGTATGACTTCTCTGGAGACGTCGTGTCTCGCCACGTGCGGAGGCATTTCATGCCCTCAAGCATCCCTTAAGGGATTTTACTTAGTTCGGCTTCCTCCTGGTGAAGGAGACTGATTATAATGATGCTAAGGCACAGCCGAGGAAGAACCAGGTATTAAGAATCATCAGTTTGAATTCCTCCCCGCCGCGTTGGCTCAGTGGTTAGGGCGCTCGGCTACTGATCTGAAGTTCCCAGGTTCAAAACGGACCGCGGCGGCCGCGTTTCGATGGAGGCGAAACGCAAAAGGCGCCCGTGTGCTGTGCGATGTCGGTGCATGTTAGAGATTCCAAGCTGGCCAAAATTATTCCGGAGCCCTCCGCTACGGTACCTCTTTCTTCCCTTCTTCTCTTAGTCCCGCGTTTCTTCCTTCCCTTTTTCCTTGCAGCGTGGTTGAGGTGATGGCCTATATGTGAGACAGATATTGCGCAATTTTCTTTCCCCAAAGTCAATTTAGTTTGAATTCCGAAGCCTCTGGGTACAGAGGGGGTACTGGAAGGTTTGTAACAGTCTCGACAAAGGGGCGTTTTTCAGCCGCGTCACCAATTTCAAGTCGCTATTCGGAAGCAGCGGAAGCTTGTGTGGTTTTATAGACAAAAATTATTGTGGGACGATAAAAAGAACAAAATAAAGTGTCCCTGCTCGTACCACTAAAATCACGGGGTTCTTTTTATAGGCAGAGGTTAGTTCGGGCTAAAGAAAAAAAATGTTTTGCCCGCACCGTCTTGCGACACAACGGGTTAGTGGATTCGGCTTCTGTTTGATGAGCGTAGTTGGTTACAGTTTGTTCGTAGTCGCCAGAGTAAAGCCCCCAGCTTCAATTTGATCGCCTTTAGCAAGCGGCGCTTCGGGAGCTTGCAGATGTTTACCTACCAATTGGAGTAAGTGTCCTCTGGCGGCATCCCCTGTGTTGGTCCCTCCTCCGTCTAGCGGAGCGCTCAGAACCGGGTTGAAGTTCCTGAATTTTCATTTCGATCGAGTCCTCACTTCTTCCTCTAGCTTTGAGCATCGAGTGCAGTCTACTAGGGTCTGGCCGGAAAGCGGCGCGGTTATCCATATGCTTCGCTAACGTGACGCCCTGCCTGGCCGTGCGCCACCTGAGCGGCTTTAGGCACAGCGCATTGGCGCCACTTCGGAGGTCTTCAAAGGCAGCTTGTGTAAAAATAAGGAGCTCTCACGGCCACCAAAGTTCTCCAAGAGGCCCAGGAGGTGTTTAGCCCGGCCTGAAGCCGAGATTCACGAAGCCCATGTGGAGCGCGTCCGCTGCGCTCGGGTCCTTTGAAGAGTCGTCTCTTGAAGGATTCATGGCTTTCTCTGACGCTATCACTGAGGTTGAGCTTCTGCGTTGTTGGGATTCAGAACTTTGGAGCTAACGTCACCGACACTTCAGCATCAATAGCATTACGCGTATCAAATCATACCCCAATACGCATTACGCGTTATGGCTGCCCTAAAGAGCTTTTACAACGCTAAAACAGATTTCGCTCTGAAACTATAAGGTAGTCTGCACCGCTGAATAGTAAGGCAGTAAGGGTTATCAGGATTAAGCTATATGGCCGAGCATTGTGCTCTAATCTCAGCACGTTTTAGGAAGGCAAGAGCCAGAAATGCCTAGCGGGTCCAACAAAGGGAGAATGAGCTGGATACCATAGCCGGAAAACTGCAACACGGGAAGATGCCAAAATGCACGAAAAAAAATTACACATTACATCTTTTGGCACCCCTCCCGAAACTGAAGCACAATAATGAGTGATTGGCGCGTGGCGGCAGTTCGGAAACAAATGCTGCGACGGGAAACAGCAAGGTGTACCGGCTAGGTATGTCCATCCGGAATGCCACTGGTGTAATCGTGCTGTTTTTCTTTTCTCAGGCACGTAGTGTCCGTACAATTTACCCGATGCCAAGTGGGTGAAAACCCCTTGAAGGCAATTACCAGACCCACCGCTATGCATCATTACTTCAATATGCCTTCACAAAGTATCCTCTTTAAGTGTGAAGGCGCATCCAGCTGCACATCACCAGATTAGCGATGTCCGTCTGTGTGGGGGTGAAAACGTTTATTAATACAGAGGAGTTTGGGGCACGTCGGCCCCTAGGCCCCCGTAGAGTTTCCCAATCCTCCAAGTTGGCGAGATGCTCCAGGACCCGCGGGGGAGGGTCCACCGGCCTTCGGAATAGGTCCTGGACAAAAGTAGGGGTTGGGTGGTTGCAGAGGTTCCAAGAGGTATCGGATAGGGCTTAATAGTAGTGGAACTTAATATAAGTGGAGGGGACGATTCGCGTGCGGAGGCGGCGTCATTGGGATCGGTCGTAATTGTCAAGGAGGGGGTGGGATAGGGTAAGGTTTTCTCTCAGCTCGGTAGGACAGCTTCATCTCATTAAAACTGCGCATGTGCTACAGGGAGAACTACAACTCAGGGGCTGTTTTTTTCAGGTTAATGAAATAACTATCTAGAATTGATCAACCATGTTTTTCCCGTGGCAAGATCTCATCACACAGTATCTAACACAGTAAAAACTTTATCACATTTGTCTTCCGCCGGTGTTGCTGCACCACAGCACCAGGAGCGGCGTGAGGACTCCCAAGGATTTATGAATGAGAAGTAAAGAGTGACCTCCTGGATTTGTTTGGTTTGGTTTATAGGCGTTTAATGTCCCAAAGCGACTCAGGCAATGAGGGACGCCCTACTGAAGGTCTCCGCAAATTTCGACCACTTGCGTTTCTTTAACGTGTGCTAACACCGCACAGTATACGGGCCTCTACTATTTCGCGTTATCGAAATTCGACCGCCGCTCCCGGGTCTCGGTTCTGGCATTCTTGATGCCATAGGTATCTAGGAGGGCTCTCTCAGTTTCTGCCCTCGCCGTTAGATGATGTTCCGCGTCACACTCAAGGTAATACAGGACGTGCCGCCGCTATGGACGAGGGTGGCGCTGGTGAACCCTCTCAAGGTTTGCTTACACTCAATGAACATAAGTACTCATGAGAGCAGCAGACTGGAAAGCCGTCGCCGTAGATCAGCCGGTAGAGCACCGGACACGATATTCGGAGGTCATGGCTTCGGATCCCAGCGGCAGAATTGTTGTTTTCTTCTGCTGCTTCATAAGTAATTTTCTTTAAACCAATTGATTGGCGCTGGAAAATAAAAAAAACAGAAACATTAACTATGCACCTTGGTTTCGGTGACTGTTGGCTTCCTTCATATGTTTGTCAAACGAGCACCTCATTTCATTTGCCTTGTCTGCCAATAGCTTAACGAGAGTCTCGGTCCTGGCAGTCTTGATGTCTTAGGTAGCATAAGAGGTTTCTTTCACAGTTTCCGCCCTCGCCGTTAGGTGAAGTTCTACGTCACACTCACGGTATTAAAGGACGTGCTACGTCCGCCTCTATAGACGAGCGTGGCGCTGGTGAACACTCTCAAGGTGTGATCACACCCAGTAGACATAAGTACCCACGAAAGCAGCAGATTGGATAGCCGTCGCCGTAGATCAGTTGGTAAGAGCACCGGACGCGATATTCGGAGGGCGTGGGTTCGGATCCCATCAGCGGCATGGTTGTTTTTTCTGCTGCTTTCTAAGTAATTTTCTTTAAACCGATTGATTGGCACTACAAACTGGAAAAAAATTACAAACATTCCCCTATGCACCTTCGTTTCGGTGACTGTTGGCTTCTTTATTATGTTTGTCAAACGAGCCCCTCATTTCCTTTACCTTGTCTACTAATATATATATAGATTAAAATGTAGATCTGGAGCATTAACCAACTTTAGTCATGTTTATGTCTCCGCTGGGATACTCTGTTCTATATTCATTATTGTCGAAACATGGTGATTTATGACTCGTTATTTTTTCTATGCATGGCTACAGTGAACGTTGCTTCCTACATTTATCGCAGCCTTATGCCAATGTCTCTATTTTTTAATTCATGGCTATGTCAAACCAATCGGCGAGATGTTCCAGAAAAGTTTTGGCACTTCGCAGTTCACGTATGCAGATGGCCACTCGTCAATCGCTAGAGAGAGATTTCTTGAGAAGTGTGTGAAAGTGTGGCCGACCCCATTTTGAAGCCTTTGTCTCTTTGAAACGCCACCATTATTGCATGGCGTCGCACCGAATATATTCAAACAGGCCCTCTAACCTCTGTAGTTTTCCTGAATGACACAAGCTTCTCTTGGAGTCCGATATGAGGACGCGTCCTATGTATTATCTCTTCAATCATCACCGCGTTGCAAATCAGCCTGACTAATCCCAGTTAACGACAACGGCTTCTCCCATATCCCCCAAACTAATCGTGTCGTTTGACAGGTTCGGCAACCTCATCTCCGGAAACTACCTAATCACATCTGCCGATCTAATTTTCTGCCGTCTGCTTCGCTAGCTTCCTCCTGCGATCCCTTACTACCAAATATGACCATCGGTTTTCTGCCTTCAAATCACATCTGCTTGCAATTACGTTTATCCTTGATTTTAAATGTGCTGTCATTTAGCCGGGTTTCTTCTCTGGCCAATTCTCCTGTCTTCCTCTGTATTAACGTGGCATCTATTATGTTATTTCTGTAGTCCGCTGTGCTGTGCGGAACATAATTCCAAGGAGGCCAGGAGGGGAGTACTGCGGACTGAGACATCGAGTAAAGGGTACCACGACATGGACACGTTATGAGGTGCGTGTGGAAAGGGGGAGGAAATGGATGAACTCGTGATGGTTTCCTGCAAAGGGCTCACCCTTCAATTGAAAGCAGTGGGGCTGATTTATTTACAGCGTTGGAGTTTAAGGACAGTGAAGCGAAAATAGATTTTAAGCGGAGTAGGAAGGATAGGAGACGAGACTTTAATTAATAAAGGAGGGGTCTCCCTAGTTGTTAGCCTAGTATGCTAGATTTTAAGCCCGTAGCGATTACCAAGCGAAAGTTATCTGATTGATGGCTAAAATTAAGACAAGAGTTACGACGTTACGGAGAAAAACATAAGAACACGCGTCAGCAATTTGCATTGTCGATTAGAGCATTTTTTGGAGTATTAAAAACGGGTTTCTTCCAATCAAAGCAATAGCGCCGATGGGCCTGGTACCAGCAAAAATGCATGAGGCATATTAGGCCATCGGCTACGAGTTTATGCTATAAAACACACATTCCAATATCATCTAATTTGTGGCCTGAGGTCAACAACAACGATGCCATGAATCAGAGTAGAACACTCCTACATATTACTTGCGCTTTGAACGTACTACAGTCCGATGCGGCGCTAGTCAGTGCTGCCATGGTTTGACTCTGCAGTCGTGTAGAAAAATAGAAAGGTGATTGCCAGTCTTCGCGGTTAAGCTCGCGACACTAAAATGTCCTGGATTCGGTTTCCATTTGTGGTGTGTCTTCCCTACACCACTTTTTTGTACAATAGTGATGCTTCAAGAAATTGACCGGAAGTAATAGACTGGTGCATACGGTGGACGCAGCTGGCAATGGAGAGGATTATATAAAGAGACATGGTAGAGGTCTTTGCCCTGAAGTGGGTGTAGTCAGGCTGATGATGGTGACGAATTTTGCTGGCACTACGTGTCTACCAGTTGTTACCCAAAACAAGGGCGGATTTATGAGCGTTGCCAGAAAGGGTAGTCCTGTCCTTTGAGCTGGAGGCTTTCCATGAGATTCGACGAGACATTTCTTACCTACGCTAAAAAAACGCAGCAAAATCCCACTCTCCTCCCAACGTTTCTACAAGGTCTCTAGAACAGATAGAGTGCCTCATAAGAGTGCAACGTTTTGACACACATAAACCACGAATTGTGGTAATCAACTTCGTGTTGTTACAAAGCCACATATAGAGGCGGAATCCCTGTCGGGAATCTCAGCAACAACACGCGGTCTCCTGGGGAAGTGCGCACCTTGGGCTAGTACTGAGGCCGTGCAATTCGAGAGAAAGCGTTTTTGTACAACTTAGGCGATTTAATGATGAGCTTGGAAGGTGTCGATAGGCCACGACCTGTAAATGATATATGAAGAGGAAT
>JARKHS020027491.1:0-148247 GCA_030143305.2 Amblyomma americanum
GGGCCGTTGTACGATCGTTTTGGAGCGCCTTCCGCCTCGTCCGTTTCGCGAGCGGAGCTGGCGGATCCGCCTCCTTCGGCGAACGGATGGAAAGTTGGTGAACTTCAACTTTCTGGCGGACGAGCGCATCCGGCCGGGGACCGGATTGCAGCTATTGGCTGCTTTTCCCGTGACGTCAGTGACGTCCGAGCCCCTCCTCCCTCCGCCTCGGTTCTGCTCTGCCCCGGCCTGCCGGGGCAAAATGGCCATCCGTCGACTGAACTGGGGAGCGCGGCCTGGGCAGTGGCAGCGGTGGTGGTGGTGGTGGTGGTTGTTGCTATGAAGGGGGGGAGGGGGATCTGGTCCCGACGCATGTCGTTCCTTTGGGCATCACTCTTGGGGAGCGGAGGGGGGGGGGGGGGGGGGGGGCGCCTATGCATCGGTCCCTCGCGAGCACGCGAGGGAGAGAACGCAGCTTCGCATTTCTTTTCCCAGCGCGAACTTGAAAAAAAGAAAAGGGAAAAAAAAGGAGAGAAAAAGTAAAGGGAATGTGGAATTCAAAGTGAATACCTTTTCTGTTTTGGGGCGGTCATTTTCGCAAAATACTTAATTTTGTAGGTGTGGCTGAGCAGGTCGGTGCACGCAACTCTGTTGGCGAAATAGTTGGCATTTCGTTTCGTTCTTCGCTGCATAAGAATTGCAATATTTTTTATTTCAGCATAAAATGAAGTGCCCATAAGGCGATACGCGAGGCTGAAGAGAAAAACTAAAACACTCACGAAATGCGCCTAGCAGCTGCTCGCTTATGGCTAACGGAAAAATGATCTAAAGTTAATCTACCACTGAGATAAACGGCTGGTGTTTTTATTTTAATGCCGATCACAGCGTACGCGTATCCCCAAAACGATGAATGTGCAGAGCCGTCGCTGATATGCAAATGCTCATTCAAGTGCAAGCAGACATTTCGACTACTTTTACTTTTAGTAATTGTTTAGATGTAGTTAAGTAACTTCGGAAATTAAGCCGGGCATCACACGCCGGAACAATAAGCCGATCATTGCCCTTGTCTCACATGCGTCTGCATAACGCAGCTGTTGATGTCAGTCTCCAAAACAATATTTCGCATTCCCGGACTGGACTGGCGCAGGGCTTTACTGGCAAAAAAAGTGTTTCGTTTCTAACGAAGAGGGGTGCATAGACACATTTTTTCTTATATTGGAATATTTGGCTATAACAATCACGCATCTACAGGCTTGCTATTAACGTTTTGGTATCGTCAACTGGCCGATGCGAGCGATGGAAAACTTACAAGACACTGAAGGGATAGACCATCACCTTCAACATTTCCATTAGAGTACCGTGCAAGGTAGTCGGGCGCATACCGATCTGCCCCTTGGGATGCGGGAGCCCGTTTCGGCGCGTGGAGCGATGCTGGCGGTGCGCTCGCGCCGGCTAGGTTGCCACCAGCCGGAGAAGGCTATTGGACAGACGGATATGCCCGGCGCGCCAATCGGCATGCTGGGACCATCCGTCTCGCTCGCAAGCGCCAAAGTGATCGTACAACACCTTTCCGCCTCACGGCCGCCTGGCGGCCGAAAACTGGCGGACCGATCCCGAAACGGACGAGGCGGAAGGCGCTCCAAAACGATCGTACAACGGCCCTCTACATGGCGTCGACGCAAGAAAGGCCCTTCTGGCCGCGACTCTCTCTCTGTCGCAGCTATGTAAACTGCGCCACAGAATGAACTGCGACGAGGCGACACGAGAGCGGCGGCGCTCACTGTCGCTTGTACACAAGAGGCGTGCGCGTTATCTTGCTACGCGACATACGCCCGCGGGTAGACGGCGGTGTTTTGAAAAAAAAAATGTAGTCTTGAGGCAGGCGCGTGGACTCCTCCGAAGAGGCGCGGAGTGACGTCATGACTGGTTGAGTCCCACACTTGGGCGCGCTCGTGGCGAAGAGCAAGCGTGCCAAAGACCGCGCATTTCCATACGAAGCGCGCTGGGCTGCGCCTTGGCAGCCGCCGCAACGACGTCTGCATCGCCTCCTCGCCCTCGTCTGTGTACACGCGGTGGCGCCTCCCAACGGGCAAACACGCCCGTACTGGAAGCAGTAGTGAATGGTAAACGTCCCGAGACGACGCAGTGAATTGGGCGGGTTGGCACATGCTTGGAAATATTACAGCAGCGCGCAAAAGGGGACAACGGTTGGAGAGCAGACAAGGACGAGCGCTGACCTATGAGGGAAAAAAAGAAAATTGGGTATGAGGGGAAAAAAAATGGCGCAGTAACTGTGCCGCATATCTCGGCGGACACCCGAACCGCGCCGTTCGAACCCGGGCATTCCGGCTCAGTAGACGAGCGTCTTGACCACTGAGCCACCGCGGCGGGTAATGAGGGACGCCGCAGTGGAGGGTGATTACTAAGTAGAACAAAAAAAAAAACATGCCGCGAGTGGGATCCAAATAATGACGCATTATGGCGTGGGTTCCCTCAGAGCAAAGTTTCGATGGAGGCAGAACTTAAAAGTCGCCCGTGTGCTATGCGATGTCATCGCACGTTAAGGAACACCAGGTGGTCAAAAAATTAATCTGGAGCCCTCGACTGAGGGGCGCCGCATTGGAGGGCTCCGGAATAATTTTTTGACCACCTGGGGTTTCTTAACGTGCGATTACATTGCATAGCACACTCGAAACTTTGCGCTGAGGCAACCCAAGGCATAATGCGACATTATTTGGATCCCACTTTCGGCATGTGGTTTTTTTCTTCTACTTACTAATCAATTACCTTCTAGCCATAAAATGACTAGTGTACTAATTTCCCATTGATCCACAAAATATACTTACAAAAAAACATACCCGAAGATTTCCTTGGTTTCGTGGCTGTTGGCATCATTAATACACTGTGGTACGAGCTTCTATGCTTATTGACAAGAGTTCAGGACATAGTGGCTAAAATATGATCATTTGTCTAGGCTGTAATTAAAGGACGCCACTGCCCTTTAGAAAACTGAAAGTTTGTTTACACGACACAGTTTGTTCATCGTCAAGTAAAAATGCCGGATGAAACGGGTTGCACGGTCAATAAACCTCACAGAAGCAACGACGTCATCTAAACACATGAGAGGCGCACGAAATTAAAATGTGCGCATACTTACAGCGCACTTCCGTACCTCCGCTACGCGTTCGTTGGTCGTCTGCCTACGACATTGCACGTTCCGCGTCTTTGTGGCGGGGGCTGGAACGACAGACGGAATTATTCCGGAGCCCTCCACTACGGCACCTCTTTCTTCATTTCTTCTTTCACTCCCTTCCTTATCCCTTCCCTTACGGCGCGGTTCAGGTGTCCAACGATATATGAGACAGATACTGCGCCGTTTCCTTTCCCCAAAAACCAATTATTATTATTATTATTGCCAGCGGCCGCGTACACCTGTTAGCAAGGCGCTGGCGAGAGTGGCTCGGGAAAGCGAATTGTTTTTGATGCAGGAAAGAGTGCTACACGTACGACTCACAGGCCAGATTCTCGCGACGACGCTTTTGCGTGCGCTCTGCAGAGCTGGACCTGCATGACAGTCCAAGTGAGAGCCAATTAGCGTTGTCTTGGGCGACCCTTGTCTTTACAGTCCGCGTAAAATCACGACCGTTGCGTCGTTCAGCAAAAATCGAAGAAAGATGCTCCGGGCTAAACCGCTTGATTTTCGGCACTTAAATTTCTCGCAGTGGCGACATTTAGTCGTATTTTTTTTTGTTTCATACCCCGTCTAGGCCTTTCCTGAAAGGGTGAGAATTATCTGAAATTTCGCATGGCACGCGACAACGCCGGAGCAGGAAATATGGTTCGCAACAGCGGAGGAGCCACGACGGTGTGTGGCCGCAATATTAAAGCACTGAACTGCGCAAAGGACCGAGAAAACGAACGCACGCAGCGTCGACCCTCAGCCCAGCGTCTGTCGAGGCGCAGCATCACACGGGCATCGACACAGCGCGCAGTGGCTGCGTCGGACATAGACGCCCCGGCGTCAGCAGCTCGGGGCTCTGGCGGCTGGGAGCAAATAACGACAGTAAAGCAATAACGCTCAAGCATTATTTGCTATTTCTTTCTTTGCGAGATGACAGCAGTAACATTTTTCGTTTTTTTTTTCTCCTTAATGCTGCCTCTCGCATGTATATGTTAAAACACACGCGTAAGTATTTTCGTGGCAATCCCTTACATTAAGCCGGTCAATGGGCTGTTTGAACGCATAGACGCCCTCGGTTGGTATACCAAGCGCCCCTCTTTCTCCGCACAGGCCTGAATGTTCGTGATAGCTCAGCGACGTTGACTGCCTCGACACGGGAGGAGGGCAGGCTTCACTTGGCCGCGACATTCTTGCCCTAAAGCTTGGCGGGAAAGAGATTGCGACATCTTCAGAGAGAGACTCTTTAATGAAGAAACAGAGAATTTAGCCGGCGTTTCAATATCGCTGGCATGCTACTCTGCGTAGGGAGGGGAATTTGGGAGATAAAGACTGAAGGAGAGCAGCGTGGAAGAGGAGGAAAAAAAAACGAAGATAAAATCAGCACAGTGCGCTCCTTCTCGTGAAGCAAAGCAGAAAGAAAGTTGTTTCGCAGCCATGGCTGGAAGCAGCGCACATTAGACGTCAGACAGCGCCGCTTTGCACCGACGCTCTCGCTTCACTTTTTTGTTTCTACTCTACCGCCCTCCGCTGAAAGGGCAAAACAGCTCGCGTTACACCGCGCCGACACCACGCATTCCCCAGCACAGCGCGAAAACGCGACACGAGGCTCGGAATTCCGAGAATGCCCAAACACGTCAGCGGAGAGCAAGTACAGTCGCGAGCACGGTCAGAGGGAACAAACCGGTTGCACGAAAGTGAGAATTTTCCGATTATTTCTCCAGCGATTTCGAGAACGGCTTTTGGGTATTGAAGCGAACGAGTATACAAACTGCGCGATCAAGGCGGGACGTAAGGCACACAAATGCGCTTTGCCCATTTGTGCGCCTTATTTCCCGTCTTGTTCGAGCAGTTTGTTCGCTTCATTATGAACCAACTAGCCCGCCAGAACATCCTTCCTCTCTTGGATATTAAATGCCAGAGGAAAACTGTAGTTAGAAAGCAGAAAGAAAAAAAGCTGTGCTTGTCAAGCGTAAGTTTGAAGTAATCAAGAAATTAATGCTCAAACGCTGTTCGCTCTCATAATGCTTACGAGTGTACATGGCACCGAGAGGTGAGCAGGAGTCCCAGCCGTGATATTATTCGTTCCTTTCTGACGTAACTGCCAGAGCAGTAATCGAGTGCCGATCATGTTCGATCGAGAGACCAAGCATAACTCTACCGGAGGCCGTGCTCTGACGACGCTGTACCGATACAAACCGTAATGACTTGACCTTGTTGTAGACTCCACAGTAGTCGCGTGACATTATGCCGCTACAGCGGAGTCAATGAAGTCTGCAGGCGCACTTTAGAGCAAGAAACAAACCTCCAAATATCTCCCTCCCTCGATTACCGCCCGCGCCGAGTTATACTTGTTTCTTCCTACGGGCGGCAGTGCGCATGTTTCCCGACTGCGGCCTATGTTTCTGAAACGCCGTTATTGTCGTTGGTGCGCCCTCGTAGTTTGAAGCCCTCTTTGTCGTTCTTTATGGATTTCGAGCGATCGATAAAGTGCCTCTGCTATTCAACGGGCGCCCAACCCAGCCATCTCGCAGAAACATATGGGCTCTGACTGGTGCAGGCTCCCGATCAATTCTCGTGGCTATAAACCAGAAAAGAAACAGCACCTTCTTCACTGCAATCTGATGTCGTTAAATAAATTTGTTGTATCGTTTCATGATGCGAACAACCCATTTCCGACCACACTGATCAGATGGAAAGCGAGATTCCAGTCCCATAGCTGGACACGGCAGCTCCAATCAAAGCGCAGCGCCGATAAGCGCGCTTGTTTCGCCGGTCACGGAGCCACCCGGGCGTCGGAGCGCACTGGCAGCCAAGCCGCCGAGGCGGATGACGCCGGGATTCCCAGAAGCGTTCCACGCACAGAATGCGCTTAAAAGCCGCAAACAATCTTTCTCGCTCCTCGATGCGTTCGTGGCGACCTCTTCCGGCCAAGGTCACTCGGACGAGGCTTCGCGCAAATTAACGGGCGCGTCTCGGGGAGCACGCCTTCGCCAATGACTGCGCCACTGCCTGTGCCGAGGGCGTGGAGAAAGTGAGCAGTATTTTTGCTGAGAAAGCGTCACGCCAAAGCTAAGATATTGTTTGAGCTGCAGGCAGGTTCGCCTCTGATATCTAGGACATTATTATTATTTTTCGCACGAGTCGTTAAATGCTGGACCGCTCCTACGTAATTAAATACACAGAAATGCGTCGGCATATAGGACGCATACATCTGCAAATACATACGCACGTGCACAGCTCATACATATTTACATAAATGCACCCGCACTTTCTCTTCGAACTAACTGGTTTAAGATCGTATTCGCCAGAGCACTCAAATCAAGATCGGCTTAATGCGAAAAAGTCAGCCCGCTGCTTCCCTACTGAATTCTGATGCCGTTATTTGTGCTGCTGTTTTTTTTTTTCTCGCCCATAACGGTAAAGCGTGGTCAAGCGACCAGACTTTCAGCTCAGAGATTGGGGGTTTGATCACTGCGTAGCTGAGGGATCGATTGCATCGGCGAATGGCCGCTCTCACTGCGTATACCAAAAATGATTACCGAATAGGTGGCCAGATTAATACGGCGTGACGGTAATTGCGGCTAGGTAGTACGCCCTTGAGCTGGCCAGCTTTCACAATCCTTGTCAGCCGAGTGTTACGCAATACTGCGTGGCTAAAAGACCGCCATATTTCGCGAAATAACCTATTTCGCTCCACCCAAAAAGATTTTCCCGGATTTATGGCGAGTGAAATCTCCGCTCGCGATAGACGACGGTAACATGGGTTCCACGGCGGGAGAGTCTCGAGGTTGCCGGTCCCATGATGATGACGATGATGATTTATCCTTTGTATCGGGTGGGTCAGAGCGTGCCGGTGCCCTAGCCCCCTCTCGTAAACCATGGCGTTTCCCAGCGCTCAGCAAGCAGACGACAGCTCCTGTTCCCGCGCTTCCCGCAGGAGTTCCGCATAGAAGCGGTGCTGGAGGGACGTACTACAGCGCAGACGACAGGAAAGCGCCGCAGCCTCGGTGAGCGTCAAGAGGAACTGCGACGTTCGAGTAATCCACGAGAAAGCTTTCTCCGCAAATGGCAGTTTTGGGAAGGCCGCGCCCGTGGATGTGGAAAGCGGAACTCCCTCCTGCGGTGTTTGCTTCTCTCTCGACCGCAGAACGGAAAAGAACGCGGCCAAATGTGTTTTTCTTTTTCGGGGGCGTCGCCGCGGAACGTCCAGGGAGGAGGCCGAGTTGTCGATGCGAAGCCGTTTCCCGCTCGTGGCGACGTTTTCCTTGCCGACGCTTCCTGCAGCTGCGCGCCAGAGGCGCCAGTCCCCGATCAGTGTCCGCGCATGGAAACAGTCTGCCTTGCGCCTGTACTCTTCCTTCGCGGAAGCTGCCCCGGTCGTCACCTGCTGGCACGGGAGATGCAGAATTCCAGGAAAGTTTGAAAGTCTGGAAAAAATGCGTGATTTTTCGTAAATTTCTCGAAAAGAAAAATATGAAACTGCCGAAGAAAAAAAAGACGACAACGCGCACTTTCGTTAAGTGCGCGTACATTGCAACTCATAAATAACTAAAAAAGTACATTTTCGCCCTAGCACAAATATGCTCCAAAGCCTAGTCAGGACAAGACAGTGACACATTGCATACGGTATACAATCGAGGCAAAAAACATTCGTTACTCTTGGGTAGGGAAATGCTTGCTTGCGCGCCTTTTCCCACGGTGTGGTCCCAGTAGTACGTACATCGCTCAGTGAGCAACGGCGAGTAGAGTGCAAGCGGCGAGCACTTTGTGCGCAGACCTGCCTGTCTCGGCGCCTGGCTCGGTCGGGCACTGTGTACGGCCGTTTCTCTGACGCTGGCGTCGTACTGTTTTAAACAGTTGGCCTTGTGCACTCTTCCGCAGTCTTGCTGCGTAGCTGTCGTATGCACATTACCGAACTGCGACAAGTTTCTTTCACATGACATCAGACGAGGGGTGAATTCCGAGTAGCCGACATGCGACTGACGTCAGCGGTTGGTCGCTACAAAGACCTTGTCACCATGTCGTTGGCTCCAGATGCATGCTTGGCAGACTGCCAGACAGCACCTATGGACCACATTGTCATGAAGAGAGGCAGCGTGGTTTCAGAGCGCACACTCGAGTTAGTGGAATCGTGCAGTGAAATCCAAGAAGATGAAAGCGACTTCGGCAGGTCTTGCGCAGAACAGGCAACCATGCAATGGCCCGTGACAGAGAGTGCGGGGAGGGAGGCCTAGTCGGGGATGGGAGATGCAGACTATGGTATGGTATGGTATGGTATGGTATGGTATGGTATGGTATGGTATGGTATGGTATGGTATGGTATGGTATAAAGTACGGTGCGATGAGTTTAACGTCGCAAAGCTGCAAATTGCCTCCGAGGGACGCCGTTGTGGACGGCTCGGAAATAACTTCGACCGCCTGGGGATCTTAACGTGCGCTGACTATAGTGCACTATACACCGACATCGCACAAAAAGCGGGCACCTTTCCGAGTTTCGGTTCGATCGAAATGCGGCCGCCGTGGACGGCATTGGCCCCGCAACCTTGAGCTGGGCAGACGAAAGCACATTAAGCCACCCCGGCGGGAAGTTGGGAAGATGATAATAGAACGTGCTTGGACAGGGGCTAACTCATGACAGGGTTGATGGGAGACCCATGAGGAGGCCCCGCGGTCTACTTAACCTGCAGCTGGTTGTGATGACGGCTACCATGACGGTGGGCTGGTTTTGGAACCACAAACTTCAGCTAGAAATTTTAACGCACTTGACGCCGCTGCAAAATGCGGGGCTCAGACAAGGCACGAAGCGGAGGGAAACGCAGCGTAGCTGCTTGCCTCGTTGATTTCAAGCAAACGTCACCTGTGTTGTATTCTGCGCCACTTCATTATCTACGCATCTGAGCATGCACTGACCCCACGGTACCAGTCCTCACTGCAATTGGCGGATCGGTTGTCCGATGCACTGAATGCACCACCGGTTGACAGATCGTTGTGACTGTAAAATTGGCGGGTAGGGGAAACGATTGGTCGACTGATTACAAAAAAAAAAAAACAAAAAAACACGCGCACACGATGAAAACAATCGCGGGAATGAAAACGGGGTCGGCAACGTCAGTTTTCTTTATGGCGCAATAAATTGGGAAAGTTTGTTTTCTAATAATTTTTCGAAAAAAGACTGTAGAAAAGTATAGAAAGTGCAGCATTTGCCAACTCTGCCTGCTTGTTATTCCCTTTTTAGTAAATATGTTCTAGACTATTAAAAGTAGTGCGTAAAGGTGGGATCTAACTACCCACTTATTTCGTATTGTTCCTCTTTACTACCCTGCAGGAGATGAATGGCACAGACTGTCGTGTGAACAAAATGGTTTTGTAATGAAATATTTTTGCAGCGGTCGCTGGTTTTGTAATGAAATATTTTTGCAGCGGTCTGCGTTCAGGATAGATTAAGCTGTTTCTGCAACCAAAAGTTCATAATTAAGGCTGGCACCTTAGCACAACGTTTAAGAAAGAGCCCACACTGAGGGTCCGAGTACAAAGAGGAAGGAAAAATTTTTCGCCCACGCGGAGCGAGCGTGTCGCGCTTCCTTTCTCGTCTGTGGCTTTCCTGCAGCTCTGTGCGTCTCCGGCAGAAGGGTGATAGTGCATGGGTAATTCACGTTAGGCTCCATAGTGCAAAACGCAGGTAAACGACAGAACGCAAGCGTTTGTGTTCTGTCGTGCCCCATGCTTTTAGCGCTATGGAGCCTCATGCGTCTCCGGTAGGTTTGCTTGATGCCATTGCCTCGCATGATTTGTAGTGGTAATCATGTAAACAGCTCTAAGCCTAAGTGCGTGATTTGGGGTACGGCACACTGCTGGGTAGCTCGCACATTCAACAGATATCTTTTTCTTATTATTTTTGCAACAAGAATTTACCCCCTGTCTTAGTAAATAACTACCTTACTGTTCACGAGTACATATTGCTCTTGAATAGCTTGAGGTGGCAAATTACACTATTCTTTACTACCTCCCCTTACTAAGAAGGTAGTGATTTCAGCGACTTGGTTACCCGATTGCTTAGTGAATTCTTTGGCCTTTTCCTTCACAGCGTACATCTGGTGGCTCAGTCGGTTTAATTTCGCTTTCGACGCATTAGCCGCCGCTATCGGCGTTGAGGACATTTCCTTCAAAACGCTAGCTAGGTGGCGACTTGGTGATGCATTTTCAAAAATAACAGCGCGAAAAACGGGGACGAAGTGTAGGGAAACACAGGACAAGCGCTGTTTTTTTTTTTTTTCTCCCCCGGAACCTTAGCGGTGAACTGCAAACCATATACATTAGCTCTGAATACTTCTAACACTGCTAACAAATGTTTTTGAAAACATTTCCTTCACATTATTTTCTACCAATGAAGCCAGTGGAAGCTGTGCAAATTATGGTCGCCAAACGCTAACTTTTCAGTCTACTAAACTGCTGAACAGCTCTGGAATGCACATGGATTTCAACAAATCCTTTACTGTTTTTAAATGTGAATGCAGACACTTCTTGGTTAATTTAGCAATATCATACACAACTCAATGATATGTGTTATTACTAGACCTTTACCAAATCGGTTGAATCGCCCATGCGTGTTCCGCGGTTTGCACATGGAATATGGCATGTAATGCTTGCCATTGGATACAAAATTGTTCTGGTGTTGTATTTTTGCTCTTCTTGTTCACGATGAGTAGATGGCGCAGGGGGAACACGAGGGACGGAAAGGGAACGACGCGTGTTCCTTTTGCGCTATTTTGTTCATCATGAACGTAATCCAACTCGCTCGGCATTGCTTTTCACGTGTATTGTTTTGTTGTTTGTGGTTCCGGTTTCGCACTTGATGTTTCCTGTTGCCTGTGCCCACTGTTTACAAACTTGGATGTGTTAACAGAAGCCGCGTTTTCTTACAACTTTCGATCATTTGAGACTGATGTGCAGGGCGGTGCGATTTTGCCTCTTAAAGAGTTGTTTACATTGTATCCCTACTACCGACCGAAGTATTATGTGTGAGTTCTGTTTGTTGCTGCAAAAATTTGTACGAGGGGCCAAGGCCTCGTCAGGCTCTTAGCCTTTAGCCTTGGCCCGCTCTTAGACACTGCCTGAGGAACAAATAAAGGAAAAAAAAATTCCCGAGTACCGAGCCGTACCCCCGAGCAGGCGGAGGTTATACCTAGAGGAAAACGCATTCGCCGTAACGAACTTATTAGAATGTAGCGGTTAACTTTCCCTCACGAAGTTCTTCTGTGCACAATCTCCGAAGATACCTTGCCCATATTTCTTCAAGAGCCTAAATGACGCAAAGCTTGCGATATTCATCGTCAAAGTTTCTGTTCAGCTCACCTAATCGGGTGACCAAGACTGCAACGCCGTGCCCCCAGTCCAGCTATCCATTTTAGCGACGTTATGCACGGTGTTATTTTCATATTTTCTTTTATCCGACCTATTCCTTTTCATCCTGCTCTGTCTCTCTCTCTCTCAACACAATTAGTCCCTCCTCTCCGATGCTGCGCTCAGTGAACTCGGCAATGCAAATTAGCGCTGTGAATTCAGCGTGTTCATTTATTAGTATTGCTGCTGCTGCTGCTGTTCCTTGGCCTCTTACGTTAGAGTCAAACAGCAGCCTCGATATGCGGCGTAATGCTTCGGGGGTCCAGCTAAAGGCGCTTTACCCGGGCATAGCCACGAATCAAGGCGGCCGGATCAGAGAGCCCCCGCTGCGCGCCCCATTGAAGCCTTGGCGCAATCAGCGAACGATAAGAAAAGGCTGCGGGACAGACGGGACCTGTTTGCATACGCGGCCTAAGCAGCGGCGCCCTTGGCCAATTTGCGCGTCTCGGGGGAAGAGGCAGGGAGTGAGGCCGATCCTCTCCGCCAAAGAGTGCTCCCTCCCCCCGCTCATTCGCGGCCGTCTTTCCTTTCTCGCCTGTTTTTTTTTAATTATTATTATTATTTCTTCCCCGCTCTCTCACTCTCACGAATTGCATGTATCTGTGCACGACAGCTTAACTGTGTGTGCGTGTGTGCGCGCGGATGTCATTTAACGCAACATTACGTCATTCGATGGAAAGATAACGGCCGATATACGCTTCCAGAGCGCAATGCACAGCAGCCCCCGGGTATCCAGACCGGTTGTGGCACCTTGGGATACACGTTCGTAAGCGGTTTGCTTTTCCTCCATCCAGGAGGACAAAGGTTGAGAGTGCAAACACTGCGCAGGCGACCCCACGAGGGCACGAGAAGCAGTACTCTTACTTATATATATATATATATATATATATATATATATATATATATATATATATATATATATATATATATATATATATATATAGATCATAAAATTAAGTACAATTAATCATCGATTTAATTCCGAGGTACGTGAAGGCTGGTCCTCCAGCCGAAACGTCGTGAATTAATACTGTTATGCTATCTTCAGTTTATATAACTATAATTGGTTTTTTGGGGGGAAAGGAAATGGCGCAGTATCTGTCTCATATATCGTTGGACACCTGAACCGCGCCGTAAGGGAAGGGATAAAGGAGGGAGTGAAAGAAGAAAGGAAGAGAGAGGTGCCGTAGTGGAGGGCTCCGGAATAATTTCGACCACCTGGGGATCTTTAACGTGCACTGAGCATCGCACAGCACACGGCCGCCTTAGCGTTTTTCCTCTTCAATTTTTAGTGATTTTATATTGTATTGACCAAATCAGCTGCCATAAATCACTTTTGGTTTATTATATATTATATATATATATATATATATATATATATATGTATATATCTATATATCTATCTGCTATATATCTATATATATATCTCTCGTATTCTGTAGGGGTTCCAATGCAGCCAGTTTGGACAGCCGTCGCCGTAAGCTACAGTATGGTACGAGCACACGCGACTGTTCGTTATTCGGAGGTCGTGGGTTCGGATGCCCACCGTTGCGGGCATGGTATGTCCCTTTGTCTGCCTGCCCTGACGAAGGGAATTCCATTTAAAAAACCGAAACTGATTGGCACTAGATATTAACCGTTAAATACGACACAGTCGCGTTTGTACGTTGGAATACTGTTCTTCACATATATCATATATCATTATATGCTATATATATATATATATATATATATATATATATATATATATATATATATATATATATATATATATATATATATATATATATATATATATATATATATATATATATATATATATATATATATATAAGAACTGCTACCATGCGGAAATGGAGCTGTTGGGACGCTGCATTCGATGTCTGCTTTCCACCTCTGTGTGCGCATCGTGTTTAATGTGAGAGTGCAAAGCTATTAACTTTGCGTCGGTGTAGTGGGAATTGTTCTTGATCAGCTTCGCTTTCTAACGTCAAGATAAACCCAGGGTCGGATGTCTTGAAGTGGAATCGCGGTAGTCTGGGATGCTAAAGGGGCAACTATAGGACTGCTCCACCCAGGTGTTGTTATCAGCAGAAATGAATTATCTGGCTCTCCCAGGGACCAGCCGCGGTGGCTCAGTGGTTAGGGCGCTCGGCTACTGATCCGGATTAGCCGGGTCCGAACCCGATCGCAGGAGCCGCGTTTCGATGAAGGCGAAGCGCAAAAAGGCGCCCGTGTGCTGTACGATGTCAGCGCACGTTAAAGATCCCCAGGTGGTAGAAATTATTCCGGAGCCCTCCACCATACGGCACCTCTTCCTTCCTTTCTTCTCTCAGTCCCTCCTTTATCCCTTCCCTTACGGCGCAGTTCAGGTGTCCGCCGATATGTGAGGCAGATATTGCGCCATTTCCTTTCCCCAAAAGCCAAAACCAAAACCAATCTATCTGGGTGTGTCCATATGTTCGTTCGGCAGCAGAGACAAAAGCATTTATTTCTGGGAAAATTGAACTTCAAAACACGTGGCGCACACACTGAGAAGCCTGTTGGCGCCGTTTTGAAGTCAGAGGCGGGAAAAAAGAAAATTCAGTGTCGACATGCGCAATTTACTTTTCGAAAACGGCCGATGATGGCGACTTACTTATCAGTTTGGTATCCACCGTTGCGAAGCCCTAGCAATCTCGGCATACGTTTTCGAGAAGGACGGGGGCGGCTATTGACGGCACCAACTGCGCACCGCCCTTGATTGTCCGGACCTCGCGCCGTCGAATTTCAGGCCGAATTTTACCGGGTTGTTACGGTTGGCAGGTGGAGGCTTCACATTGACGAATCCGGTACCGTGGCGGAGCTTGCCTCCAGCTTATGGGCATTGTCCCTTCTGCTGACATCACTTCCGCTCTAGCGACGTCACGCCCTACCAGCTGATGGAATTTCTCCTCTTTAGTGTTGCCACTAATGACGTCACTGCCCGGCAAACAGTCAGGCGTCGGCTTATTGCCCCGATGAGGTGGTGGTGGGTCTACAGGCGTGATTAACTAGGCTTACAATGGCTCGCCAGCAGTTGCTCCGCTTGAGTCATTGATTTAAATGATTGTGACTCTACGACTGCTCCACAAGGCCAGTGTCCTCTAAATGCTTCACAAGTACTGATTGTGACACCGATCGCCGCTCAGCTCGGGAGCCCTCAGGGTGCATGATCGATGCGAGAGGCGTCGTCCAGCGAAACGTCAGGTTGTCCAGGCTTCTATGCTGTCGCAGAATACTCTCCGCCCTGCTCAGTTTAGAGACCCAATTATCCGAGGCAGTGATTGGCACAATATCAGAAGAAAAGTTAAGTCTCGCCTCCTCCCCCTCTCTCCTCATTCACCGATGTGTGGCGCGCCTTTCGCACGCCTCCGCCGCCGCGCGCAGAGTTTACGCTCGCTCCGGCCTTTCCCCCGGCCAACAGTTAACATCCGGCCTTCAGCGTAAACGTTGTACATCATGTCGGCCCTTCTCTGAGCCGCAGCCGAGAAGCCGTAAACACACTCCAAGTGGCCGGCCGGATTCCGCTTTCGGACTGGTCTCGCTTTCCCTGGGTTATAAATAGGGCCGCCCCGGAGGGATGGGGCTAAGGCCAGGCGGTCACTCGGCTCGGGGCGAGCACGTTTCGGCCGGGCCTACTCGCGGCGCACAGCGGAGGCCCCTTGCCACGGCTCCGCAAGCACGCTTCTCCGCGCAGCAGCAGAGACGGCGGCGGAACTCGGCCTTGAAGAAGAAGTGGACAGCAGCGAGATTGGTGAAGGGGAGAGCGTCGGCGCTCCGAGTGCAGGCAGGAGTCGCCGCAGACCAGCGCGAAGCCGCAAAGTGAAACGAGAAATGAAACGAGGGAAAAATAAAACGGTCCAATTGTAAATTGTGAATTGTGGACTTTATTATAACGTCTGCAAGCGACATACGGGCTGTCAAGGACGTCGTAGTGGAGGACTCCAAATTAATTTAGACCATCTTGGGTTCCTTGGCGCGCGCAAATACGGCCACCGCGGCCGGGACCGAACCCGCAACCTTGGGATCAGCAGCTGGGCGTCAACACAGCAGCGGGCCTTCTGAAGCGCCCACTTACACTCATTTAGGTAATGACTGACCCAAAATGAAACGGAAGCGGGACCAGTGAAACCAGAGCAGCCCAGTCAGATCACGCTAACTTGGAGAGATTAACTTTTCTCCGCTGCTCTATACATGCGTGGCGGAGGTTCTAGCAGCATGCGGTATGGGGAGCTCAGGCGCGCCGGCGAGAAATTCTTTCGTCCCTTTGTGCCTTGTCTGCTTGCTGAAGAAAATCGTCGATCTGTTCGCCAAGTTCAGGGCCGCGCCTCGCTTCCGTAAACACCGCCGGGTCGGAAGCAAGAAAGATACCCGGGGCCCCGTTTCTCTCGAGACAAAGTTATTTTGAACGCACCCTCCTCAACAAAAGTGGGACCAGGCCAACGGTCGTAAACGTCTGTCTTTGCAAACCTTGGGAACCTCGGATTCGCGGAAGCTGGGAAAAGATAGTAAACACGGTGCCAAACGAGCAGACTCCCTTTGCTACATTGTGGCTTTGACTTGCACCGCTCAGAGACGAATGCTGCTAAACTGAACGCTCCAGTAAACATTTTTCTGCACGCATACTCTCTTCGCATGCACGAACACACTTGCGCTGTACAGCGCCGTATGTGAGTGGCACTGGCGTGGTTATCGGCGCGCTATGGTCACTGTTCAGCAGAGGCGGATTTATAGCAGAAGGGGTGGGGGTCCGCCTCCCTCAAGCGAGAAATTTTACATCGGAAAACCATCCTCAAGCCCATATTTTGGCGAAAGATAGTCCAAGCAGTGCATGGTTCAATTACTTTCCAGAAGTTATGTTGCCATGTAAACATGCCGGGTTCGCACGCGCGGTGAAGTTCAGAAGGACTCTGGTTTCCTGGCTACGCTGATTTTACTAGCGCCGATCCTGCCGCTTGTGCGTCTTTTCTGTCTGCGTTGGTCGCTCTGCCTTGACGTTACTTTCACAATGAAGCAACTAGCAATGGTTACTAGCTTGCGGCCAGTGGGCGAAGCTGGCTTGACGAGCTGAATCAACTTTACACAAAGGAATAAGACACATGTCAGCTACTGCGGACCACCTCACTTGCTGGATACAGACGAGCTTCGCAGCAGATATATCTGCAGGGGGCTCCTTGTATTATTTTACAGCGAGAGCTGTTAGCGCAGCCTGTCTTTTGCTAGTCCCAAGAACTTGTGCCAACCTGGATAACCACAACGACAGCGGCAGGTCGTTGTGTTGACCGGTCAGGCGACTGACCAGATGTTGGCAGTCTGCGCCACGGCATCCTCCGTATAAAATTTTCACTGCAAAACGTACGGATTCCTTCACTGTCACCCTTGGTCGAGATGGATCCATCTCAATCTCAGATAATTAAATGCAGCCTTGCCCCGCCTTGCTTTTCGCTCCAGACGCTGTGTCAGTGATTTTCTTGGTATGACTTTCTTCTGACGGCTTCTGTCATACTCCATGTCGTACATGTGTAGTAGGATACAATTTAAAAAAAAGCAGCACTTGACAACAAGGGCTCATGGCCCGCAAGGTGTTTCCTTAGTTCGCTGACCAATCAGAAAAGTAAGTGAAAGCAGGTTTGTAATGTTTGACTGTAGGAAACAAGCCAAATGCTTCATAATTAGTGAACTTATAATCTATTCCTACGCTTAGCTTCTTTTTTGAGTAACAAGAAAAGCTTTAAAACGGATTGCTTTCATTCTGTCGCGGAAGAATTCAGTGTGGCGGTTATGATAGAGGGTGGAGACTTAAGTTGTACGCGACAATAAATATAGGCATACCGACTCCGCTACTTTCTCTTCTTCTGGCTTTGTTGAACTCAACTTGTTCCGATGAGGTGAGAAAATAAAAAAAAACAGCTATAGGGCTTCACTGACGGCATGCTTTGCGTAGCATCGACACATCCGCCCCTTCGGCAACGGTCGATACGTTTTCCTAGCCGCAGCACTCACGTTTAAAGCACCTGTCACGAAAGGAGTTGTTTGAGGCGTCCTCATCGGAGGTTGTCCGACGGCGAGAGAAGAGGAACGCAGCGGTGCCGCCATCAGCCAGGCGGCTTCGGGGGCCTTTCGAGTGTCCTCCAAGTCCTGTCAATCGGACGTAACCAAGTCGGCCTTCAGACGCCGTCAAGCTCTGTTTGCGCACGCGCGCTAGTGGGCCCCTTATGCGCCACCCGGCCGCTGCTCAATGAAGCGACAGCCGACCGTCACTTTCCTCCGATCTGCCTGGCCGTCCCTTCCTCCTTGAGAGCCCGCTGCTTTGCGCGACCAGTCAGCGTCGAAGATGCGCTCACCGGAACGCCTCGGACGCGACAGCAGCGCTTCTTGTTACTCCGGCTGGCAAGAGGCGAAAGCCTCGGCAAATGTCTCCGCCAAACCTATTATACGATCGGCTACTATTGCGAAACGCCATCACCGGTTGGTTGGCTCTGGAACTTTGGCGAATGCTTTTGGGGAGTCTTGAAATTTCTATCAGAGCTAGATATATTATTCGCAAGCGTGAAAGCTAACGTTTACGGCGTAGGCGCTTTACGTACCCTGCAGTTGTAACGCGCTATAGGTTAGTAATCGGTTCATCTCGTGCCTATAGGCTGCGTACACGGTTCGTTTCCCAGAAAAACTTGACGGCGTTGATAAAACGACAGAGGCGTTCGCTGGCGACACGAAGTTATCGCGGAGATATGGAGATGGAATGGCAGATGGATGCCAAACGCGATGGATACAGACGGAGGCGCGTCAAAAGGGAAACAAGGAAATGGCGTCTCTCTGTTATATATTATGTTAGACAGTTTCTTGCAGATTATCAACGTTGCTTTATTTCTAAATGATCTCTGTATTTCGAAATGTGCCTTTTTATTTCTTTTCGTTAGATTTATTCCTTTTCCTGCTCTCATTCATTTTTACAGCGAAGCTGTGTACCTCTACCGTCCAAGGAAATTTTCGTGGTGTCGTTGTGCACTGACATCGCACAGCACACGGATGCCTTTGCGTTTCGCCTTCATCGAAACGCTGCCGCCGTGGTCGGGTTCGAACCCGGGTACTCCGGGCCAGTAATGCGCTCGGCTACTGATTCGGAGTACCCGGGTTCGAACCCGACCGCGGCGGCACCGTTTCGATGGAGGCGAAACGCAAAGGCGTCCGTGTGCTGTGCGATGTCAGTTGCATGTTAAAGATCCCTAGGTGGTCGAAATTATTCCGGAGCTCTCCACTACGGCACCTCTTTCTTCCTTTCTGCTTTCAGTCCCTCTTTTATCCCTTCCCTTACGGCGTGGTTCACGTCTCCGCCAATATGTGAGACAGATACTGCGCCATATCCTTTCCTCAAAAAACAAATTTTCCAATTGTTTCGTCAGCAAAAACGCCATGGCTAAAGAAAAACCACAAAATAAGCATCAAAACCACATGACGGATGATAAGGCTGAACAATGGAAACACCATCCGAGGCGTTTCGGTAAACATTAGGTTTGCAGCTGGTTCGAAAGCGGTTGACATCACTAGAAGCCGTCGTTACGGCGCGGACACCTGAATCGCGCATAAGTGCAGGTATAAAGAAGTGAGTGAATGAAGAAAGGAAGAAAGAGATGCCGTACTGGAGGGCTCCGGAATAATTTCGACCACCTGGGGGTCTTTAACGTGCACTGACATTGCCACCCTTCACATATCCCCTACTGCCACTTCGGAGGAGGCGGAAGAGGCCGCCATTGCCCTAGCCATCACGCGCACGGAGGCCAGGTATATACTATCGGACCCTTAAACTGCCATACTAAATTTTTCCCGCGGGAGAGTTCACGTCCCTGCATTTCGCATACTGAACTCCCTCGCCGCACACCCGCCCCGCCACATATGGAGCTCATATGGGTGCCTGCCCACTTCGGGAATCCCGGAAATGAGGCTGCCAACGTTTTAGCCCGAGGTTCTCTCAACCGGGCACCGGCGGCCTCCGATCTGGGGTTCTCGCGGGAGCGCATGCATTCATTCAGTGAACTGACGCAGGCCTGCAAAGCCGACCGTCGGCGCTACCCCCCCCCCCCCCCCCCCCAATCCGTCCCTCGACAATCCGCCTTTTTCACGACGCGACTGCGCATGCGCCCATCCCCTGGCGGCGGTGTCGCGAAACATATTGGAAGGGTCGCGTGCTCCACTCGAGACCGGCCGTGGGACTGTAAACAAACCGGCTTCCTACGCGGGGTGCGTTGCTGCAGCCGTCGGGCGTTCGGCGCGACGCATTTGGCGACACCTACGAAATGTGTTGCATACGGCAGCAATGCCCAATATGTAAAGGGAAGTAAACTCGGATTTTTTCGCTTTCCGAGCGCTTCCCGGGACAGCCTTCGACGCGAAGCGTGGATAAAAGCAGTTCGCCGGCTCGACGATCGTGCCGCCCTTGGTCACCGTGAAGCACGTCAAGACTCTGCGGGAATCACTTTGTGACAGCTACGGACGAGGTACTGTGTTTAAATGCGTGTGCAGTCTATCACGAAGTGTTTTATTCATTGGCAGGAAGGCCTCGAATGTCACCGCGGCACCCAGACTTCGTTCCGGCGCTTTTTGCTTTCTCAAGCAAGAAGGCTAAATGGGCAAGTGCTGTGAGCCGCTTTCAACGCGCGATGGATCGGGCAGCGAAAAAGAAGCTACGAGAGCATTCACGCATGGTGCTAAAATTTTGTCATAATCTCCTATGGAATTTCCCTTGTTTATGCCACTACACCATGGCCAATCCCCCCGTGTGGGTATGTGCCATGTATTAAGAGGCAGGAGAAGAAGAAGGTGCGTTATGCGTGTGTTCGAATCATATCCATGATGAAGAGCTCTGCGTGGTATTGCCGGAATGGATTAATGTGCGCCTCTCGCGCTCGTCTTTATGGACGCGCATGCTTGTTTAACCTATGCAGCGGTGTGTTGTGGGAAAATACAGTGAAATGCTAGCAGAGCTGTTTTGTTGCGAGTACGCTTGTGCTTTTATAGCTCGTGTAGCTATTCTGCAGCGCTTGAGCACAACGATTGCTTGTGAAAACTGTTGTCCCCAGTCGTTTTCTGTACTACGGCGTGCACGATGTAGTATCCACCTTTATGAATGGCAAGCATATACAGCGGAAAATGCCAACCTCACTGATCGGGGATATTTCATTGAACATTATGTTCCGAATGTAGCCTTCATCTCTGAAGCGGCGGCCCTTGCTAGCTGGTGTTCGCATCGCATGCCGGTTGATCGGAGATACTGAAGAATTTGCTCTTCGGTGGGCACTACAGCCTGCCTCGGACTTCGCACCCAGCCATCAGTCAACCCTAGAAATCCTCCAGGTACCAGGTGCTGCCCAGGACACGCCATCGTTGACAGATTCCAACAAAACGTGCTCCGCAGCGGCACTCAGTCCGGCCGGGTTGGGCGCGCAGTACCCTACCAGTGAGCTTCCAGCGTTGTACGCGAGGTGGCAGCACAGGAAAATGAAAAAGGCGGATTATCACCAGACACTTTGAAGGCGGCTCCAAACACGCACCTTACCCTCCCCTTATATACGCTCGCGCTGTCACCAAGTCCTCACAAACCCCTCCTGTACCCTCTGCCACCACCCCAAAGCCACTCTCGATCATATCCTTTTACTCTGGCCGGCGGATCCTCCCCCGCGGGGCCTGGAGCACCTTACCACCTGGAAGGGTTGGGAGACCCTACTGCGCTCCGAGGACACGGCCAAGCAAGCCATCGCCACAGGCCGGGCTGCCAGCATCATGAGCCTCCGGGACATGAACGTTTGAGTGCAGTGGGGCAGTGCGGGGGCCCAAGGACCTGCGTGTCCTAAACTCCCCTGTGTCTAATAAAGTTTCCACTACCACCACCACAGCACACGGGCGCCTTTGCGTTACGGTTGCGTTTTCGTGTCGTTGTCGTAAGCAAAAAACGCTAGGCTAAAAATTGAATGCAAACAGCATACCTCCTTTGAAATCAGGCATACTGCTTATAGCTCAAGTACATTTCACTTGTCTCTGGTTTCACTCTTTGTAGAGCCACGTGTGTGAATTTTCAAGTGACATCGCAATGCGCAACTGGGTGCCGTTTTACAGCTTCGCTGTCCAACAACCTTCACAGCGGGGATTGCAGCCACAATATTTTTCTTCTACCATTTTCCCCCGTTTTTTTTTGCTTGCGAAGTGCATGGATATCTTTGCAGCTTTTGTATGTCCTATGATCTGCCTTTTTTACTCTACCACCTACAGTAATGGACCTGTGAGGGCTTTTGTTCATATAAAGGGACGCTGGAAGGGACTCTCAAGAAAGGAGCGATATTCTTGTGACGTTGAAGGACGCCGCTGCACGAATATCTTCCAGCAAGAATTTTTTAATGTGGTTTGTAGAAACTGAGTTATTTGAAGTCAAAATTTTAATTTCAGCGTCTCCGCGCCCTTCAATCTCCTCTCGTCTCCTTCTGCACTCTGAAAGGTCAACTCTCTTCCTCCGGCCTGAGGCGCGCGGGAATTCCCCGGCTGGCGGAGCTTTTTGAGCAGCCGCGGCCATGGCAGCTGCGTGACGCCTAACCAATAGCCACCTCTGAACAGAATTGCGCAGGAGCGTGCGACGGAGGAGGGTGCGAGCATGAAAAAGTCGCCGGAAAGGGCTCGCCAACTTTCGCACGCGACTGTGGGTTGTCAGCTACGTGTAGAGGTGTATTGTTGGCTCATCGGCTCATGACTAGAGAATGTAGTGATTGAGCGAGTTTATGTAATCTCCTCAGAGGGTGTTTCAGAGCCCCTAATAAAAAATCACAGGGAGACGTAATTCCACTTGATGCTGCTCTTGATGCCTTTAAAGGAACCGGCGTCACTTCCGGTATGAATAATAATAATAATAATGACGTCAGTTCCCTGCAGTCAATAAGAATGCTCCGTTGCGGCGACATAACTTGCCTTCAGCCAATGGGCAAATTTTATGACTGACGGTGCATTTTGCCGCATATATAATAAACAAATAGATACCTGCTCGTAAAGAAAGGGAAAACATTCACAGAAAGCTGAGCGTACAAAAAGCAAGACAATAGGGCGTGAGGAGAAATGAAGGAATGGTGACAGCTCTGCATGTTGACATGCCACTGATCGAATCGGGCCAGGACTGTGAAATTTTACATCGCGGTGCGTGACAATCTAAGAAGGAACTAGGTGCGGAACAGAAAAGGTGACTGGAGTGCAGCGGCAGTTCATTCGCCGTAACGACGCAGGAAGGTCAGCCCTGCAAGGCCCCATTCCTTCAAACTCCCGCCGCTACAGCAAAGACTGGAACAAGAGCTCGGTATGTCCACATTTCAGCATGCGCTTTCAAGGGTCAGCCTGTTGTTTTTTCTTCAGATATGAAGCTTCGATTAACTTCACAGCTTTAATTTGTAGCCGTATGGCTGCGCTTGGGTGGTTGCTAACGAGTAATTACTGACCTTCATGAGTCACTTTGGAGCAGAGAAAGTTTACGAACAAGCAAGACAGCGTCGAGACTTGCAACGTGGGGTGACTTCGAGGCTGGGAAAAGTGAGACAGAAGCAAAACATACTGGACGTGCACCTGCGCATGCATGCGCACCATAGAACGCGGGGTGACATGCCCAGACCAAAGAAATAGAACCGAAACAACCACGAGACAGGCAACTCGTGCCGCAGCCTTCACTGCGCTAAAGATCCGATGAATGCTACCGACGGCCATGGCACTTCTGATAACACGACGAGCTCGTCCCGCGTAACGGAGAGAAGTGCGAGGATTCCGGCACCTCTGCGCCACCAGCACCGCATAGACAGGCCAGGGAAATCTGGACAGCGGCTTCTAGCTGGTACGGCTGCCAGCACGTGCGTGTTGTATGGCGCTGAGCAACAAAATTTACCGCGGACATTTTGAATGAATGTTCCTAAGGCCGACAAAACTGTTCGGTATACGCTCATCCCTTTTTCACCGCGTCGGAAGAGTCATCATCGTCATCATCATCAGCCTGACTACGTCCATTGCAGGGCAAACACCTCTCCCACGTCTCTCCGATTAACCCTGTCCTGTGCCAGCTGTGACCACCTTATCCCCGCAAACTTCTTAATTTCATCTGCCACCCTCTGCTACGCTTGCCTTCTTTTGGAATCCACTCCGTTACCTTTAGGGACCAGCGGTTATTTTGCCTTCGCATTGCATGTCCCCAGTATCAAGGCTTTAGTTTTCTCTCAATTTACAAAAAAAAAATATATGCCACCTTTGGGTGTACTCCAATTACTGATTACTCCCTCATTATAAGCCACCTTGAGGAACAACCCTAAACATTTGACCAACTCTGTACCCGCTGCGAGTTATTGATCAAGTCGCTCTTGCACTACCATATGCTCGTCGTGCTGGATAGTTTAGTTGGTAGTGCGACTGCTCCGATGAATCGGTTGTTCCGGGTTCGAATCCCAGACCAGGACTAATTTTCAACTGCCAAGTTTCTGTGCGAGCTGCATAGCTTTCTTTTGTGGCCGCTGTTTGGCTGCGCTTGAGCGGATGCCAATGAGTAAATTATATTATTGTGGTGTTCACTATTGTCGACCGACCGATGCCGCCACTTGGTTATGTCCCGGAAAGCTGAGCATGGCATTCACGTCCGCACAATTCTCGATTATGCGAAAAGTGAAGGGAGAGCTCGATCAAGTGACCATGATTTTAGTTTTAGCTAATTGCTTAATCCTGTTATTGGCAACTTGGATTCAGAGTGGGCAAAAAAGCCGCTTTATTAGCCGAGCATTTTCGGAAAATCGCAATATTGGAAGCTACTCGCCGCACTTCGTAAAAGAAACAGTGGCGTGCATATGTCTTGCCAAAAGTCTTTTGCAGATGGCGTACATGAAGCGCTTCGTGCCACGCTCAGGGACAGGGTCACCAGCATTCGAAGAGCAGGCTCGAGTGGCAGACATTCCAGGCCAAATTAATAAAGAAACAAGTACTGGCCTCGGCACAGATTTTGGCGGCTGAGATCAGACAAGAGCCGCAGAGAGTTGGCACCGACGCGCAGAGAGGGGACGCGAGGAGAAGGGACGAGGCGGACGCAGAGCCTCTCTACGAACGCGCGCTGTGGGAGAGGAATCGGGGAGGCTGCTAATATAGAAGGAAACTATCACGACTTTTTTCATACGAGACCTCACAGCAGCGCGAAGGAAGATTGAAGGTGATTAATTTTTATGGCATCTGTGGCCAAAGAGTGTCATGGCACCAAGTTTTTTTCGGCCACTCAAGCTGGGGTCAAAAATACATTGTCCAAGCATTTTATCCCAAACAAGCCGAGGCCAGCGGAAAGTTTGCATCCATTTTATCACCGGTGTCATTCGGGATCGAATCCCGCACCTCCGCCATGCGCGGCGGACGTACGCCACCGCTGCGGTGCAACGATTCATGCAGCGAAAGCACTTGTGTTATCGCAATTTTATTTCTGCAGTGGAATAACTTGTTTTGACGGGCAGCGTAATAAAGCACTTTCTTAAAACGTTAACGCTTTTGTATATAATACTTCGATGCAGAAACTTTTTTACTAAGAAAAACAAAGAACTCACAGAAATGCAAAGAACCAGGAAAGGTGCTCTTTATTGAATTATTATTTTTATTATCATCAAGAAATCTAATATGGAGAAAAAATATGGTGCGTGCGTGCGTGCGCGCGTTTCCTGTATTTTTTGTGTATATGAGCGTTTGGTCTGTGCGTATATATTTATTTGCTGCAAGGAAAATTGAGACGCCTGAGAACTGTTTAGCGCATCATTTTTGAACAAAAAAAAAGCTTTCTAACTTGAAACTGCGGCAACTTGTGTAGTGCTCATAATCCCGTGTTCTTCGTTTTAGAACGAGAGCATTACTGGAGAGCTGTACTTTGTATTTTGTCCGTTTTTGCGCCGTGAAAGTGATTACTGACGCCAATTAAATGTTATCGACAAACTGTGGCACGATCCGTAATAAGCCCTGCAGTGCGCGACGTCTGCGAGCTGGCTCGATCCCCTCTCGAGAGCCTGTCAGCATCCAAAAGCAGGCAACAAGAGCAGCAGGAGCATAGAAGAAGATCGCCTGCATGCATTCACGGGCCCTGTGTGTGCCGAGGAGGAGAGCGCGTCAGCTGAGCGTAGTTTCCCCCTTTTCGCGATGCGATGCGGCCAATCCTTGGCCGGATGTGGCTGTGCGCTCGAGGCGTCCTTGGCGTCTGAGTGCGGAGCCAAGGCCGACCCGTGACGTCGTCCCCTCCGCGCTGACGTCGCCGACCGCTCGCTCCTAGCTTGCTCGCGTCACGCTGCCTCGCCTGGAGCCACCGTATAACGCACAAACGGGTCTTTCATCGGGTGGCGACGATTGGGGGGAGGGGGTCGGAGCCCTTTTCACATGCTGTCGGGCGACTCTTGAGCGTTCGGCAAAAACGGTCGATGGCTTGCTGAGGAGCAGCGCTTCTCGCGATCGGTTGAAAGCGGAACCTAGGGTTCGCCCCTAAAAAAATGTCTTTAGACAGTATACAGACTTTCCGTAGAGTTGTGTCTATATGCTATAGACTTTCTATAGACAAGACCTATAGATTAATGTATGGACAATACAAATCCTATAGCCAGTCTATAGGCAATCTATATATTCACAGCCGTATACTTTTAGTTCACTTTTGTCTATAGACAGTCTAGCCTATAGGCTATGAACAGACAAGAGATCAACCTTCTGGATCTGTTTCGGTTTTATGTAGCAGACTCTTGAATAAAAGTTCCTACGCTGTAAACACAAATACGCCCATATGGGAGTACAAAAGGGGTAGGGGTTTGACGTAGCTAAACCGTGTACACGTGCGAAAGCAGGTGTTAATTTTTCAATCGAAGGGGGTTCGCCTTAAGGCTATGCCGCGATAGCAGTGTGCAGAATTGGTCATTCTCCACTTGAGATTTCCAGACCGCGGCGAGTCCTGATACCAGCGCAGTGGCGCAGCTGTTAAGCGATGCACCACTGCACTGGCAGGTGGACATATTTCTATCACAGCCACCCGGGTTGCTCTTCCCTCGCGACCAATCATTCATTTAACTCCGCATTAAAAGGGAATCCTCTCCCTTTGGTCAATGGGAGATGACAGCTTACTCCCTTCTTACGTAATTCCTTGTGTTCAGAGTTCACCGTGTGTACTGCAGCCAGGCCAGGTGGTGGCCTCAGCAGTTTCCTTGCCCCACATCCATTGTTGCCTTGTGAAAAGTTTTGCTTGGCCGTGTGGACAAAAGGGACAGCGAGGAGAGGAGAGCGAGAAATGGCCACTGGAAAATACGAAAGCGTGAGATATCAGAACGGCTGACTGTACGAGCAACCGATGGAATATCTCGTCTTAGGAACTGGCGTAGGCTCCCCCTCGTTTCATTTCGCACCACCAAGGGTGACAGCGCGTGCGTAGCTCGACCACCCGAAAGGCGAATTACGTGCTCTGGCGTAAGTAGTGGTGGCACGAACTTGTCGCGCTTTCTTTACATTGCTGCACCGATGTTCCCTGTCGTCCGCGTCATGTTTTTCATGGTTTGGGATATAGCCTTGCCTCGAGGTTTCAGTGCGTTCAAACTGCCTCGTGCACGCAGTAAATGTTCATTCGGTGCAAATGCGCTATTCTCGCCCATGCAGTGTCTTTTTTTCAGCCCTGTGCCCGAAGCGGTGCAAAAGCACAGTTTCCAACCCACCCAGCCCGAGCACAGCTATTGCTCTTGGATCTTGCTGCGTGACAGCCCGTGAAAATTTTTTAAGTTTATACAGATGCTGCGGCAGTGAACACAGTAGAAATGAAGGCATCACGATTAGTCATGACTTAAACTGGAGTGATCATGTACAAAACATTTGTGGAGCAGCTCAACGGAAACTTGGATTCCTAAGGCGGAAGCTAAAAGATGCACCATCGGATGTCAAACTACAAGCCTATAAATCAATAGTAAGACCAACTCTGGAATACGCAAGTATAATTTGGGATCCAAATCAGCAATATCTTGTAGACAAAATTGAACGTGTTCAAAGATTGGCAGTAAGGTTTATATTTTCGTCTTACCAAAGAACGCAGTCCGTATCTGAACTTCTTTTACGAGCGCAGTTACCAACATTGGCTATTCGCAGAAAAATTGCTAGGCTAAAATTTTTTTATCAGCTTTATCACAAAATGTTCAATCTGGATTCCAGCTTGTACTTGCGGCCACCCGGAAGATTGTCATTGCGTACTAACCATCCTTTTGCAGTTATGCCGTACATGCCGAGAGTTGATGTGTATAAGTTTTCGTTTCTACCTAAAACATGTATAGAATGGAATAACCTTGACCGACGCGTATTTGACAAAACATATTCACTTGAAACCTTTGTAAAACAGCTGGAACTGTGTTGTATTGACTGATTTTCCCATTCCCACCTTGTAACAGCCCGCAAGGGCTAACAATATTTGTAAATAAATAAAAATAAATAAATAATGGCAATGCATAAAGCAACGGACACCCACAGGGTGGAATGGTGCTCGCTCTACAGGCATATGTGTATTCGCTTTTTGCTCCACCCCAGCCCTATACACATATACAGGGCGTTTCACCTAATAATTTACACAATTTTCAAAAATACGCTTTTCAAGTAAAAAGAGTGCTTTTTTCTCGACACAGCATTGTCAGCGGTTAGTACACCAGAATACAGCTAAGACGTGCTAACTAGCAGGCTGGTTAACTAATATTGAATAGTTAACCTTTTAACTATTATTGTTAGAATCCTTAATTATTGAGAGGCGTGCAGCCCACGGTAAGTAATACCCATATCAGTTTTTAGAATTTCTAAACCGCGGTTACTCTCGGCGCTGTGGATCAACAAAAAGCTTTCGGGAAACGTCACGAAAGACCGCAGCCGATCTCGCCTCGTGTTAAACTGCAGCACACTCTCGCGTTGTGCACTGCACATCGTCGTCTTCATCAACTTCCATCTGCGGCGCGGGGACGGATCAGACCAGCTTAACCTCGATCAGAGCTTAATCAGACGTGCCGACGACCCAGCGAAGCAAAACCGTGAGCCAACCAGGCTTAACACACGCTTTCGCACTTCTACTCGGTTTAACTGCGTTAAAAACCCTAACACTTTTTTTTTTGTTTCCCTCCGTTTCGCCTTTCTTCCATGAGCCTTGTTTCTGCCAAACATGGGTTCCGCCCAAGGGATTCGCGATGAGCACACTGTCGCGTGTCGCTAGTACAGTACGTACGTGGCCGCGCATTTATTGGGCGACGTATAGCGGAGCCCACGAAGACGGCCCCTTGTGCGCGCCATCCTCTTATCCGCGCGACGGACGGCAGCCCGCGCTTGTCGGCGTGTTCTTTCGCGCCATTTGAGAAACACGGACTCGCTGGAAATGAGGCCTGTCGGGGAGGGACAGCATAAAAGAGGGAGCAGGGTTCAGTGAACCCGGACGACAGCTCTCTCTCTGACACGAGACTCAGCTCGCAGAAACTGCCACTGAAGATACTGCGGTGGAGAAAATGTATCTCCCCCGCCACGCGTCAGAGGACAGTTCTTCGGAAGAAAGCGACGGAGGCCAGCGCGTCTGCTTCACAGTCGTACATAATACGCCCTGGTCACGGGAGCAAGCTTGGCAATTCACTGCGGATTACCACACGCGCGGCTCGAGCTACACATCGAGCTTCGAGTTGAGTAGTAAATTGCCCGCGCTCTCTGCACGGAGGCGCACAGAGAGAACAGCTGTCCGCGATGCCCGCAACACACTTCGGTCTGCCTCCGATGAGTCCGATTTCTGTGCATCCGAAGAGTCCACGGAGCGAGACACGGCCACACGCGGCAGCAGCGCGGAACGGGCACTGCTCCCAATGTGTGTTCCACACACTAGGCTGCAGAATAATGCACGCACAGTCTCTGCGCATCTGCAAGGAATGCGGCAGAGGGAGGGACTGGCATGGCAGAGGTGACACATATAGTGCGGTAACACTTATCCATTATGTCTCACTTGAATCTTCACACTTGGCCAACATCAGCTTCCCTGAAGTCGTCTTCAGAGCCGCGACCAGTGTGTCTCGGCGCAAGCCCCGTTCACGGAGTCCACAGAGGAACAACCGAGACGGTGATCAGTGCCGTTGTAGCCGCTATAATGCCATGTTGGGTGCAATATCGGCCCTTGTTGAGGACTTGCAGAGCTGTTGGTCGCTACGAACACGCCATCGCGGACAGTCCCGCAATGGCGGCCTCCTTGTCCGCCGCAGAGCGGTCTGGCTAACCGGACGGCCCCACACAGCACAACGTGCGTTGCTATAACGGACGTTACAATAGCCTTCGCCGATGAACGCAGAGACAGCGACTGTCGCAGCAGCACTGCGTGGAAGCCAATCGAAACACCATCCTGACGGAGCAGAGCAACCGGGAAGACGCAGTGGCTGTACTCCTTCGTTCGAAGACTGCAGTTCCAAGACTGGCGCTTGAGCGCAACCATTGTCCGTTAAAAACATTGCCTGCTTAAAACTTTCGCTTGCCCTGCTCCGCAAAGCACCGCAAGCGCAGTAAACAAGCCTGCTCACATGCACTCGCACTGCAGCTATACCAACCACGAAGCTCAGAAGAATGTGCTCCCACCGTTTATGCATGCATCGTATACGCAGGCAGGCGCAGGCACATACGGCCGTGCATATACTATATATTCTGAAAATCGGACCTCGGCGGGAAAACCTCTTCTCGTTGCTGTAAAACAGCAGCGTGCTGTTCACGCTATTGGCTTTGTTTATTGACAGGAACAGAGTGGTCTTAGAACAGCGCGATCCACAGACGCTACTGCGATCCGCGCGCCGCCAGTGCGCACGCGCGGGTTTGGCCCGCCGCGACAGGCGAGCGCGCACCTCCATGGCGGCGCCATCTGCCGCCCTCAGGGCGCACGCGCAGTGGTACCTCCCGCAGAAGCGCATCGTGCACTCACGGTTCGCACTCTGCTGAATGTCTGCATTTGCGCCGTTCCCCTGTGGTTTCCCTTGCCTCGCATTCACGCAATAACCTCGCGAGCCATTTAACAGGCGGCTTCCGCCAACTCTGCAGGAAGCGAATACTGCGAGTCATTTCAAGGCCAGGCACTGTCGAGTCGTGCATGCGGCGTATACAGTGCTAACTGTGAAATCCTCACACAATGTCACCGAGGACGGCGCCCTTTCCTTCTGGCGCGGCAGTCGTGTGCTGCCGTTGCTGCAGGGGCGTTTGGCGCGCGAGACGCAGAGTCCCATCAGCATCCTGTCACGCACGGGCGCATTGACGAGACGTCGTAATATGCGCACCGTTCAGGAAATCATCCTCTCGGAAAAGTGCTTTCGGACCTCCACGCGTGGGCAACTCGTTCTACACGCAATTAAGCCTCGATTCTCGGAGGCTGGGGAAAAAGAGGCGGCGCTTCGGTGTCGCCGTTGCTGCACCGCTGACGGTCCCTTATTCAGGTGGACTCCTCCTGCTCTGTCTCACGGGGCTGAACACATGCGAAGCGAGCATTGCAGCTTCACTGCAGAACCGGCATTAGGCGCAGTTAATTGATGCACAAGCAGCAGTCGTCTCACCCACGCGCGCTCAGCCGCGGATGCCTCAGTGGGGAGGCAAACTCGACGCCGAGGAAGTATTGTAGCTCACTCGGCAAACGATCGACCGAACGCATCCCCGACCAGCCTTGCACGCGGCGGTGCATGAGCTCTGCGCGGTCTGCAGCTCGTGGCCTTGGGTGACACGCCGTCGCCGCTCGTAATAGCGGGCTGCAAACCACGATGAGGAAAATAAAAGCTTTCGTGACACTGCAATCCGTGCATGGACTACGCGAGTGAACGAAAACATGAGATGCTGCTCGCCAATTTCCTTCAACCGGAGAAGATGGCAACATCGAAGCATGGCCGAAAGATGATGCTCCTGGGCTCTGCTGAATTGCTCGTGACTGCGGACTCGCTCGTGAAAATAGCGAGGCAACTGCTTTGTGCACAAGATCTTCAGACTAGAGTTGATGAACTGGTGTCACCTCAGAAGCTTACAGGCTGCTACAGCCTCGTCAAATTGCGTCAAGACAAGACATCACGATCAGCGTCACCCCTTATCATCATCTTCAGCCTGATTACGCCCACTGCAGGCCAGTGGGCCTCTCCCATGTCTCTACAATTAACCCTGTCCTTTGCCAGCTGCGCCCACCGTCCTCGAGCAGCACTGCTAGGGTAGCCTCGCTGGATAAGGTTCAGATTCCAATGGCGGCCTGTCCGGAGCCAGAAATTCTTAGCACCCTCTCCGGCGTCACAGGTCTGACCGCCGCCCTGGTCAGTAGCTCCGCAGCCGCTGCGGACTGAGGGTCGAGGGTTGATTGGTTTGATCATAGAAGGTTGTGGCCAAGTGCTGCACCACGGTGGCCAAATCCTGTTCTATAGTGAGGGAGTGCGTTGTCGGTTCTGGTCGCCGAGATCAGGCAGCACCCCAGGCCTGGATATGCAATACCATCGACACGCGGAGTTCTTTTATTTTCTTTTTCAAACCCGGTGAAGAATTGCCCGGCCTCAGGATTCGAGCCCCGGTCCTCTTGCACACGATACGGATGCTCTACCTCTACACCATCGCTGTCACCTCACGCATTATATGAAACAGCAAATTTGGATGGCTTTCGGCTATGTCGCCTGATGTTTTATGGCGCCTTTTCCTTTTATGGAGCTGCCCACAAGTGTAACCAACCGTTATTTAGACGAGACGACAGAAAAATCCGTGGGTGAGGAGGGAGGTTTCCTCGTGTGATCAGGGCGAGGGAGAGAGAGCTAGGCAGGCAGTGCGACATGCCAGCAGTACACCCCTGCTGCGCGGCTACTGGACAGACTACGCTATATCCCGAAGAGGATTTGCGGCCGTACATCTGGCGCGAAATACAGGTGGTGCTGTATCTTCAACACGGGTCTTAATGGAATACTGAGGAGGACAACCTTAGTTGGGCCTGCATCGATAGATCCGTGTTGTAATGAAAAGACCCTATTTTCACTAAAAATGGAGCTTTTACAAAGCTCAGAAAAAGTGAAGCGCAATGAAATACAGGCAGCGCCATCATCGACCGTTTTCGAAAGCAAATTATAGTGACTTCGAGACAGTTCACTTGGTTTCGAGGATCCCTGAGGCTACGATATACTGCTGTTCGTTTCTAGCGGCGATCACGGAGTCATTTCCGGCCTTTACGTGATCAGTTTGAATCGAGAGGCGGGAAAATTTTTGAATCCGCTTTTCTCATCAATAAATGGTTTTTTTCGCTACCGGACAGATGGATTGGTTTTATGGGTGTTTTAACGTCCCCAAGCGGCTCAGGCTATAAGGAGCACACTAGTGGAGGCATCCGGATAATTTCTACCGCCTGCGGTTCTTTAATCAGCCCTGACAGCGCACAGTACACGGGCCTCTAGCATTCCACCTGAATGGAAATGCAATCGCCTCGGCTGGCATCGAACCCGCGTCTTTCGGGTCAGCAGCCGAGTGCCACAACCACTGAGCCACCGCGGCGGCTTGCTGTCGCGCAGACATCAACATAGTCAGAGGGAGCCATGGAGTCGGTTTTCAATAAGAACTAAAATGCATGGAGTTGTCCTCTAGTGCGTTTAATATACCGTTGGCTTCAATCGCGTACTGGCCCGCAGAAAAGATGCTTTTATTTATTTGTTTAGTTTATAATAGCCTCAGGGCTTACAGGAAGCATTATACAGGGGAGGGGCTGAAGAACACGAGTACATTCAGAACATACAAACAAAAGGGAAGAACATGCATTATTACATGCAAATCAAAGTACAAACAAAAGAAAAACTACACGTAAATGAACACAATAGCACCGAAACAGGAACCGTTAAAAGAAAGTAATGAAAAAAAAACAGCAGCAATGACCGGCAATGCGGTAAAAGAGCGGTTTTAGGCCTATGCATGAAGGTGGTTCATGTTGCGGTTGTGAGCGCTCTGCGAAAACGATCGGTGTTGATAGCGACTAGTGTGCCAAAGTTGTAATTTTTTTGTCCCCCAATTTCTTGTACACGCATTCACAGTTAAGACATAGAGTCCGCGTTGGTTTTTACTTCGGCTTGGCTTCTAATTCGGCGCTACTTGGTTCATCCTGCAATCGATCAAAAGCTGCGCAAATTAGCAGACGACCTGCGCCGCGCGTGCAAGTAAGAGCCTCTCTTTTCCGCCTTGTTCCCTTTAGTAAAATCAAAAGAGGGAGAAGAAAATCGGACGAAGACATGGGGGGAGGAGCGACCCCAGCCAGGCGCACCGTGTCTGCGCCGCTTACGCCCTCTCGCTGCAATATCGCCACGGAAAGCTATTTTGGCCTAATCACCTTCGGCGTTGACTCACTGCGCGCGCAGCTTTCCGCTTTCTTGGGCGCTTTTCCTCGAGCGCGCAACCCGCTTCGTCTCCCGCGCGCTCAGGGGGAGGAGGAGGAGAGCTTGACCGAGGCGCCGCGGTTTTGTAAATGGCCCTCGTTGCGAGAGCCGGTTGTTGCCTGCGCTGTTGACACGGCAGGAAAATTAAGCGCCATGTTCGCCGAACAACAACCAAAACAACAACAGAAAAAAGAAGCGCGGTGCTATAGACGGGCAATATATCAGTGCTCTCCACCGTGTTGAGCGGCTGCACGATTAGCGAAAAATGGCTTTAACACGGCTGTCAGAACAGTCATGTGCGGCGACAGTACGACCTCGAAAGGCTCGATGATTAAAATGGGAAAAGTGAACGTATTTGCCTGTAATAATAATAATAATTGGTTTTGGGGGGGAAAGGAAATGGCGCAGTATCTGTCTCATATATCGTTGGACACCTGAACCGCGCCGTAAGGGAAGGGATAAAGGAGGGAGTGAAAGAAGAAAGGAAGAAATAGGTGCCGTAGTGGAGGGCTCCGGATTAATTTCGACCACCTGGGGATCTTTAACGTGCACTGACATCGCACAGCACACGGGCGCCTTAGCGTTTTTCCTCCATAAAAACGCAGCCGCCGCCGTCGGGTTCGAACCCGGGAACTCCGGCTCAGTAGTCGATTGCCTGTACTAGCTGTACAGCAACAGCTGTTATAAACTCGTTTTCGGATAATGCGGCGTCGTCGGTGTAACACCGATTGGTCCGCACGCAAAGACGTCACCGATGACGTTGCTGCAACGCACCATGCTGAATGGTCCCAACACAGTGATGTCACAAGTGATAGAAGAGCGACGTCACGTGCACTCTACCATAGAAGACAAATACTGAATAAGCAATATTATATTCACAACAGCAAACAGCTCACCCTGCGTCTTGCGTTAAACTTTAGCGACTTTTCGGTGCATGGCCGCTTGATGAGCACGGGTCGTCTCCTACTCTCTGCCCCCACAGGAACAAGGCCAAGAAGAGCGCTGTTTGAAGCCGACAAGTTCGCCCAATGTTGCACGAGTGATGGGAGAAACAGGCAATGTGGCGAGTTACATTCTGGGCCTCGCACTACGTGCCATTCTGGAGAATTCGCTTTTTATTAATGCCTTAGCACTACCGTGCCTTACTTGCTCAAAGTCTGTTCGTCTGGCGCTGAGTGATGCCGTCACCTTTGCCCTCCACTCATCTCCACCCTAGAGAATCCTCCACCCACCACCAAACGATCCACCTCACCCTCAAGAAGTAACCACTTCCATACAGGCTGTAGTGTGGAAGTACCCACCAACCCACCAACCTTCACCTCGCATGCGGGAGGTGCGGGGTTCGATCCACAGTGCCGCCGGGTATCCACCGGTGATACAATGGGTACAAGCTTCCCCCTGGCCTGGTGCTCGGCCTATAAGGGGTGAAATGCTTGGGAAATGGGCCTCTGACTCCACCTTGAGTAAATCAAAGTACCTTGTGCCATGGCGCTCTTTGGCCGCAGATGCCCTTGCGCCATAAAAATTCATAATCATCATCAACCTTCACCGCCAAGAAGCCGCCACTCATTACCACCAACCAGCTTACCTCCACCCCACCGCAACTTTTACCCACCACAAAACACCTACCTCCCCACCACACACGTCCACCCTCCAGACGCCTCTACCCACGAGAAGCTCACGCAGCCCCGGAACAAAAGAACAAAGGCAAGTCAATCATTGTATCCGCGAAGTGTGTCGCATTATTTCGCAGATGTGTCGCATTATTTCGTACGGAGCGAATGGAGAAGGGAGTGAAAGAAGTAAGTAAACTCCCCGCTGGAACAACTTTCATCACGTGGGCATATTTAACGTACACTCACATCGCACAGCGTAGGGGGCACCCTTTGCGCTGCGCGCCGCCCGAGCGTGCTCAGTCCCGTGGGTGCGTCTCCGTGTGAAAGTTTCGCCCTATCGTCGAGAATATCCCCCCCCCCCCCCCCCTGCCCTCTCCTCCGTGTGTGTGCGACGTTCGTCGATGTTTCATCGCTCTCCAAGCGTGCCAAGCGGCTGGTGTCCTCGCAAGCACGGCGATAAACGCTGGCGCCGCCGCATGATCTCAGATGAGGGGAATCCTGAGCGGCCGAAGCGAGAAAAGCTGAGCGAGCGGTGTGTGGTGGAGGGCCTCCGGGAACGAAGCGTTTTCCTGGAATCGCGCTCCCTCGCCCGCTACGGCGAGGGCAAGCGAAGACGCGTCTCTTACGAAAGGGACGCGAGCGGGCAAGACTGCTGCGTGTCAGATTACTATCACCCGAGTTCTCATATGTCGTTCACATAAGTCATATATAACATCCACAGCACCCGAGAGGCGCGTTGCGCCCCTGGTTTTGGAAACGGGTCGCATAAAACGGGGAACGGAACAGTCGGTAGACCGAAGATCGGGGCTTTAAGCTGGTACTTTGTACGGATAGCGCTAGCTTTGATTACAACTGCAATCGCCGAAACCTCCTCCCTCCTTCCCTTACAGAGACGTGTACCTAAAACCATATTCCTCAGCTTGAGAACAAAAGAAAGTCGGAAATGCTGCTGCCATAGGTATTTTTTTTATTTATGCTGTTGAACAATGGGGACTTAGCAATGTAATCATTAGAGCCTGAAATGTAATTGATTATTAAGTCGGAGAAAATCAACCACATTTGTCGCCAGTGGGATCGGAAGCCGAGACCTCTGTATGTCGCTTACGGTGCTCTACCAACTGACCTACGGCGGCGGCTGTCTGAACTTCTACTTTCTATAGTGCATATATGTTGCGTGTAGCCCAATATTGAGAGTGTTCACCAGCGCCGTCCTCGTCCATAAGCGGCGGATGTAAAAATCCCAAGTGGAAATGGAGACATTTAGAATAGGAGGACCTTGCCGGCTACAGGGGGATAGAGGAATAGCGGGTGCCAGAGCGCATGCGCAGAAAAATATGCCGAGTTATTGCCCTGCGCTTGCGCACTGGCTCCCCGCTATTCCCATATAAAAGTCGCAATGACTGTGTTTCCCCCGTATATATTTGTATAAATACGTGTTACATGTGTAGAGTTGTATCGTGCCTTTCGGCGATCTAATGGTTTTATTGGCAGTCTTGTGGTTAGCGGGCTACTTGTTCCTAATAGGCGTACCCCTTGTGCTGGCCTCGCCTGTGTTGCACGAGGTAGTGCGAGCTTGTTAGGGCGCCTATAAGGCAGTTATTTTTTTTCCCCTTCCCCCCATTAATGTCCTGGAGCACATGCAATGAATGAAATGAAATATGTCGCACAACGGGTTGCGCACCCTCCGAGGGCGGCGCTATTGCATATACTGTAAAGGGGGTGAAACATATTGACTAGCGCATAAACAGACGGGGACCAAAGTAACAGTAACAGACAGGACACACGCTAGACTTGCAACTGGATTTTTTATTTGAAACACAGTATTTATACACTTCCATTCTGCGCCACCAATGCCACCTATCAGTTGCCGTCGCGTCAAATGACGACGAAGAAAATGAAGCTTGAAGGAACAAAATGAACAAGGCACATGCACTCGGGAGCACCCCGAAGACGTCTAGCAATACAAGATAAGTGAAATCTAACTTGATAGGGTGCTATAAAGGGAGTGAACTTAAACGCTCGCAGAGCTGTAAATCAATCCACACACTAATTGTGAATCGGCTCGAGAGGCAGCAGCCGGGAAGTGCCACGATCGAAAGCGGGCACAACAAGCATGACGCCCAAGGTTTCCGGTCTGCATGTGTTCCGCGCAGCGCTCTTTCTGATCCTCTTAGCTGCGCTGAGTGGACAACGGTGTCGCTGCTGTCCGCGCATCGCGTGCGGCTGGGCAGCTGATGAGCGCAAATGGTCCCGTACAGATGTCCACACACTTGTCTGGAACGCTCCAACGGCGCACTGGCGAGTGCGTCCAAGGGTGGCTCGGAACGAACACCTCGTCGATCGCGGTTCGCTTCTCTAAACTCAGAAAGCTGTAACGAGGGAGGTCGCGGAATGCGACAGACGCGCAGCACAGCGCGCCGTTCGAGCGCTCCGGAGGACGCCTTTTATTACGAGTGGATGTCACTATGCGTTATCTCTTTCCGTTTGGATCTAAACTGCGACAAGCTGACGGTGACGGCGCCTTAGTTCGCTTTGTTTCGCTGTCTCAACAGTGTGCGACGAGCGAGTGGGAATTATCACCACTGCACAGCGGCCTTCGTTGGGAGAGCGGGCGACGCCCTCTCCGACCCACCTCTCGAAGCATCCCGAAGGGTTCCCCACCTGCGGCCGTGCAGACGCTGCAGCGGCGTCTGGCTGTCAGGCGCTGCACAGTTTACGGGACGACCGGAAGGGAAGCCTGAAAGGGCCCCGCCCACATCCACGGCACGGGTTCGCTGAACTGAGCGGCACGGGCACGAAAGAGGCTCGAGGCGGGCTGCTCCTTTGTCACCCGGAAGGGCCGGCACACCGCGACAAGCGATAGCTTCACGCAACCGTTCGATGGCCGTTCGAACGGGAAAGCGTGTCCACCGATGGCGAAGAGGCACCCGCAAAAGCTCACGCGTCATCGCGGATGAAACAGAGCCAGGTTGGAATAAGCGCTCCACTAGGGCCCCGGACTCCACCTGGAAGGCACATACGTATCAACAACAAAATTGTTTTTCGGGCAGCGGCTGCAGGGCCTCCTTTGCGCTTCGTTCCTTAGTTGTATCCGACTGTAGTCAACACGAAGCGCTCCCAAAATGGCTGGTGCCTACGAATGCTTTGGCACAGGATCTTCGCGCGGTAGGGTATACCGACTATAGCGAGAGGTGCTCCACAGTGCGCGGTGAATTTCAGACGCATCGAAATAAGTTATAATTACCGATTATCTCGCATTTAATTATTCTTCTTCATGTATTTCGCTGTGTGCTGAGGGTTAATATAAGAGCGCCCTGTATCGAACGGTATGTGACAATCTAGTCCCCAGCATCTAATTTTTAGATCTATATACTTGCAGATAATATGGCCGAGTGAACTCGCTTCTCTAACATGCGCACAATTTTTCGTGTTCTTGGTCAACCAGGGTATTCACAAAGACCGTGATGATGCTAGCACGTCGTTGGCTCGGGTTCTTACGAGTGAACTGCGGTACAAGGGGCTTCCGGTGCAAAACAAGCCAAAACTCTGCCTCGTCTAGCATGCGAGGAAGGTGCCTCGAAGGAAGACGTAAATCATGGCAGCGACGCAGCATATGCGAAGATCTTCCGAGCGCAGCCGAGGCTTTGAATGTGGTGCACCGCTCCCGACAGGGTAAATCAGGCGTTGCCCAGTAGCGTTGTTGCTGTGACCGCGGGAGGCAGTAAAGCGGTCTGTGCCGCTTGTATGCAGGACCGACCGCGCTTCCGGGCTCCTCCTGACACCTGCAGCCATAACCTCGTACAGAATCCCGTCAATGCATCGGGAGGCCGCGTGCTTTATACGAGGCCGAATGCAGCTGCCCACTGACGGCGCCGCCCGTGCGACCGCCTGTTGTCGGCGCCAATGAATCTCGCGCCGCCGCTGCCGCGTACACATTGGAATCCGCCAGACGGCGTCTCAATCACGGCAGCTGCTGGCCCCGCAGACGGAGGGAGAGGCGCAGTTACGTGCAGTGCCGCCGCCTGCTGGCACACGTTGGTCGGTACAGCTGCCTGCACGAAGCGTCCCTCCGCCGTTGCTTCTTCTGCGTTCTGCCGCCAGCGCCCGTTGAGAGGCGAAGGCGGAAGGGGGACAGGTGCCTGCCATCTTCACTGCGGCATCTCTGCATGGAGGCGGAGGTGGCGATCTCGCGGGGCGCACGCGCTGGGTTCAGCGGCGCAGAGAAGCCTCGCTCGTTTCCACACCCGTGCAGTGCGCCTGAAGCGACGATCCACGGCGGACAAGGTCACTCGCCGGCTCACCATCGGTTCGGGAAGCCCATCGAAGATGGATGCAGCAGGCATGTGCGCCTTACTCGCACTGCACGCACATAACATTTGCACTCTTAAAGGCGTAACACTAATGACGGCACCCGTTCCAAACCCTTATTTTTTCTTGTTTAATTGAAAAAGGGTGCGCTGAGCACGTTATCACCATTAATGTACCTATGCACCCTTCAAAGGTGCATCGGTGCAAGGGTTTTTCAGCGAGTCGGGTTCAAGGGTGCGTAAGGGTATAATCGAATTAAAAATCTAATTATTTCTTGCCATAAAATATTTAAATTATTAATTTCCATTGAACAACACCACAAATTGAAAAAGAAAGATAAATATTTCCTCATGCTTCATTTTTTTATTTCGGCGACTGTTTGCTTTCTTCATATCAAAGCATGGAAGGTGTTTCTCGTCTGGCGAGGCCTCGAGAAGCGCTTTAGCTCGGCTGCGCTGCGCTGAAGAACGCAGCATTTATCCCTCCCCTGTCTCACCATTAGTTTCGTGCAAAAAAAAAAAAATCGGGGTTTCACTGGACGTCATCCGCAAGGGCCGCTATAGTAGGATACAATTTGAAAAAAAAAAAGAATTCTGTTGGTAACAGTGGGCACAGTCCGCGGCGTTCTGTATTACTCCCCTGACCAATCACAACAGTGAACAAATCATTATTTTAATGTTTGACTTGAATTTTGATATTGTTATTCTGTTATTGACTTGAATCTGTTATTTCTTCTCGTGACTAGCTTCTTGTTTACGTAACGAGAAAAGCTTTAGCAGCGGCCCACTTTTTGTCAGGGAGGAATTCTGCTCGGCTGTCCTGAATGTGGGCGGAGCTTCACTGCAGACTTGAGTTGTATGGCGCAGCGTCCGCCATGTCCCTAGTCGCTGGTGCAGACGCCGCATGCAGTACTACTGCCCCGAACTAGGGGCACTGAGAGCAAGAAGTTTTCACCACCGCCGCCGCTGTATACACCCGCGGTAGTGTTGCAATGGTTTTGCGCGTCCCGCTGCAAATAAGCTGTGTCCAGCTCTCAACAACGCCATTTAGTAGGCAAACCCGTGATCTGCGTGGCGCAGAAAAGGGCATATAGTATGTCAAAAAGATTCGACTGCGCGGAAACACCGGTCCCTACGTACGACTATACGGAAACTCGGACGCGGTGCATGACGTGTTGAACTCACGGACGTCAAAGGTGACAGGTGCGTTCTATTCGCCTGCACTCGCTGCACCAGTTCTGTAAAGTTCTGCGGCGGTGCCGCGAGCGTGCAGTGCCGGCTCCGGCAGTTCCAGAGCAGCTCGGCACTGGGTGCTTCCAAAACAAACGGTCCAGTGCAGGTCTTGGCGTCGCCATCACACTGCACTCAGCTGTGTGCCGCTCACCTCAGCGGCCCTGTGAAGAATTTTCAAACAGCACACTGCTGCGAAGTGTTGCCATAAACCAGCATGTGCACCTCGCGTCAGCTGGTGCAAAACGTACGTGTGTTCTTTTACCGAACACTGCTGAGGTGTGCGCGGGCCTAGTTACATGTTACGTACTTTTTACAACAACGCGCGTCATGCTGCATGCGCATGTTTGCTTTTTAGTTAACAAACCTGGTGGCGAGTATTGTTATAACTGTATTGGTATAATAGGAAAGATGCCGGTAACGGGTCCGTCGAGAGGTGCCGGTGAGAGCCACCGTCCCCCTCTGTCTCCGACGCCGCTTTCTCGGGTGCAGAGCCTTAATTCACAGGGCCCCAGTGACGACCCATACGAGTCGGGCCCGAGTGGAATAACCTAAAGGTCTTCGGTGTTACTGCGGCGACATCTGCACGATATTTCGGCGCTGGCCACTGAGGAGGTGCACACTTTTCCTGAACTTTTTCTGACCTGAACCTGCACGACGTCTGCACTTTTGTTTCAAACGAGTGGCGTCGAGCAGAAGGCGCCATGTTGGCATGTTGCACCGCTGAAATGAACGGCGAAGTGCAGCACCGCGAGAATCAGTTCCCTTGTGTGCAGCCTAATCGAAGGGACTTTGTGGAGGGCGCAAGCTTTTTGTGACCCGAGAGAAATGTAAAGCTTGTAAATTCAAGGATGCGCACGGTTTTTTGACAAGCGGGTAGGCACAAGAGCCGTGCGTGAAGGTGCTTGCCGGCGGTGCTACTGCCTATCGCAACAGGATAACAAACACAGGAAACACGAACAATGGACAAATAAATGCAGTCATTTCCGCAGCCTCTTTTTGGAAACGGAGCTGGCCGATCCGTCGGCGCAGACACGCTGTCGGGAATCCCTCCCTGTGCGACCGCTCCTCCGCTTTCTTCTTCTGCGGAAGGAGTCGCGGGGGAGGCTCGGTATGCGGGCCAAGCCGCGCTCTATCGCGGTCGCGACCTTTAACTCCATGGGCGCGCCTCCCTTCCGCAAACGCTGTCCCGATGAAAAGCGCTTCCTGCGAAGATGTCGACAGGCCCTTGCGCAACCACCCTCTCCTTGCGCTGCTTTTTCTGTTCGTCGAGGCGCGGCGAAACGGACCTCCGCGCTTGTTGTTCACCCTTGGAAGTAGATTCTCAGAAGATGCGATTGTTTCGCGGTCGCTCTGGTTGCAACAGTCGCGGTGCTTCGAGATATATTTGGTACTTGCTCCGCCCTGGTACGGGGGTTTCCCGACTCTCTATGAGAGCGCTCTTTCCTCGCTTCCGTATTTTCACTCGTCTGTTGCCATGCGCCCAGGTGAAGCATTCGAGTAAACGTGAGAGCAGCAGACGCGTCCGAGACAACACGCTTTCCCAGCATCGAGTCCTTCTGAGGCATTGTTAATGAGCTGGCATTAGAATGCTTACGCCAAGTCGGCAGTGGCCGTCTGTCGGTGACCAGCCTCCGAGAAAGCAGAGAAAGAAAAACGCCTCGAGAGGGATTCGAACCCGCGGCGACGCGAACAGATCGGCATCGCTAGCCGCTGCCTTATGGCGCATTGCGCCACTGGCAGAGCAGGAACACAGGCAACGAGCAGTGCGGAACAGAGCAGTGGCACAGCTCCTGCTCCCCTAAGGGAACGCTCCAGGCACTCCGAGAGCAGTGCTATAGTAGAGCAGAGCGAAGGGCAAGCTGTATCACGTGACGTGCCTTCCCAGCATCCCTGCCACGGCCGAAGAAAGCGCGCCAATCTGTGCAGAAATAAGTTTGAGCAGAATGCGAGATACGTCGTCAGACCGGCGACCACGAAACCCGCAGTAATAAAAGGCTTATAAAGCTGTTTGCCTAAACAAATCATTTGTGATCTTTCCGTCTCTGAGCATGAGCTACTCGTAGGCAGACACCGTTTTCTTGACGTGTGCCTCGACTCTGGGTCTTTTCTGCGGCGGTAAGAAGTTCCTCCAACATTTCACCGTACATGTCGGTGTCTCCGTCGCTGACAGAGCTGCTCGATGAGCTGCTCGAACTCGAGCTAAAGCAACTATCGCTGCTGTCGTCGCCCATTTCGACGAGTGAGTCCGCGAACTGACGACGCTTCGCCGCCGCCATTGCTGCCGAGAGGAAGAAAACGCAACCGAACTAAAAAGGACGTGACGCGTTTGCGTCAGGTGATTTTCTCCGCACTCCGCTTCACGCGCGGGAGCAGCTCGAACTGCTCTCGGCGTCGCCAAACCGCTCCTGCTCTGCCATTGCATCACAGCTGCTATTCGCGGCAACTTGCGAGAGAGCACTCTTGAGTGCAGTTAGCAGCGTTGCTGTTTGCCCTAGGGAAACCGGTATTAGACCACTTGGCCATCGGCGCAGCACTTCGCGCTTTGTGTTATGCTGCCAGCAATCTGCTTCTGTATCACTGTGAAAAAGGCACCCGTAGCGGTGCCAAAACGTGAATGTTTTTACATTTTTTTCTTCATAATTCACATTAGCTAGTGCTTGTGTCTTCAGATGCAACATTCATCCGCTTCCAAAGAGCTGATCAGCACGGATCAAGTCACAGGGCACGGCGGGAGATTTGAAACACCAGCGCCACATGACGTGCATGGAACAAGTCACGCGGAACGACGGAAAATTTCAGCCACCGCCGCAGGGTAACACATAACCTTAAATGTCACTGATCTGAATGAATGCAGTTCGCCAGAACAAAGCGCTCACGAAATCTGAGGCCACACGCGAACGCATTCCCGGCGCAGCCATCGCATTGGTCGCCGAAGGCTTTATACACCTGTTACGCGAAGTGTTGTCTGAGCAGCTATTGCATCTTACGCGGAAAGTTTGCGCCAAACGCAGCCTTCCCAGGTTATTTTGCGGACGCGCAAGCAAGAGAAGAAAGAACTGCCCAGTTGTTCGCATACCTCTTTTGGCGCGGAAATGGGCTGCATGGCGCCCGGCTTGCGGCCTTTTCTCGAAGTACTCTTCGAAGCAAACTTGGGTGATGCTTGCTGGTACTGCATAAGGCAAAAATAAACAAAAATACAAAAGAAGAGGTGTTCCAGATCGTCTCAAAGTTTGCTTGTCAGACAAACAAAGCTCAGAAGAAAACAAAGAGTGCTGGCTCGTGGAAGCGACATTTAATGAAGAAACCGGAGAAGACACTCGATCTCCGCCTTGTAACGCGATAACGTTAATGTCTTAACGCCCGTACATGCGGAATTGATAATTCTGTACTTTGCATTCATATATCGCTAGGAGTCCTCATAGCACTCGTGGCGCAGGGGTGCAGCGGTTCCACAGTATCGAATCATCGCCCCATTTCTATTACAAGCACTTGCATAAAATTTTTAAAGAATAATGTCGCAGTCTTTGTCAGTTTCTTCACACACCATAGCGTCCTCTCTCCATTACAGCATGGGTTTAAAAAGGTACTGTCTACTTGGACTCAGCTCGTGTCAGTCGTTCATGAAACCTCTGAGGTGCTTGACATGTTTGGACAAATCGATATGCTCTTTTCTTTATTTCAGGAAAGCGTTCGATAAGGTCACCCACGGAAAGTTAATACATAAGCTGGAGCGCATCGCTCTTTCTACTAATATTATATCATGGACCGAGGCCTAATTACCCTGCGGTAGACAACAATTCGTAGAAATAAACAAATATTTCCAATATCCGACAGTTAACTTCAGGCGTACCGCAAGGCAGCGTACCACTTTTATTCTTTTATCTATCATATTGTCGCCGACAAACGTAGGGCGACACCAAAGGGGGCTTTTAATCGGACGGCCAAGCAGACCTTCCTCGCTTACACACGAGCCAAGTCGTGCCGCACGGCCGCATGGCGGCGCTCGCAGAATGTGAGCAGTGTGGCAATATTAATGATAGAGTGGACGAAATCCCTGACGACGTTCATGCGAATTTATTTGCGGACAACCGTGTCATATTTAGGAAAATAAGTGTCAACAAATGACCACGAATGTTTGTAGAACTCAATTTTTGCTATACGCGATTGGTGTAAACTTTGGGGCAAGGAAATCAATGCACGCAAAACAGTTTTGCTGCGAGTTGCACTGGAAAAACAACCTAGTGTATTTTCTTATGTACTTAACGAAGCAAGCCTCCCAGTTCGGGGGCGCGAAACTCTTGATTGAATAAAATCTCTTGTCACCTTCATCATCATCTGCGGGAATGAGTGCACTCAATTGCTATAGCGAATGGCGCCAAGGTTAATGCCATTGAATTTGTGCAAGCGCCACGAGCAGCAGGAGACCCTTTTTTTCCGGGCTTATCGCACACACGTGGCGAGCACAGTCCATGAAGTTTAACGGCACGTTCTCGGCCAAACGCGCACAGTTTGCAATAATGTCGATGCTCATTCAACCACACACTCGGCTGCCGGTGAACATTTCTCGGGCGTTAACGAGCAGCGGGGAACTTCCTCCATTACAGGACTGCTTCCGTATTTATACACTATCTTTCCAACTCGCCCACAGTGTACGGTTCTGAATCCCATGGAGTGGCGCCATCTCGTGGAAGTCGGCCGCTGCGGGCACAAGGATGGATATGGGCACGAAGGAGGAAAGAGCAGCGCCAGGCGGTCCAGCCGTTCAGCGGCGTCTGCGGTTTAGATGGTGCCCGGCGAACCCGACACCGCCGACAGAGACGCGGGTTGGGCGAAGGACCCGTGGGAACCAGGCCAGTCAGAGCGACCCAGAGTTGGCGCCAGGCTGACGGACGACGGTGTGTCTGCTCAGCACGATGAGCGGCACCATTCTGCGTTCTAACGCGTGCAGCAATGAGCAGGGCGTGCTAGACCATCTTAACTCGATTTAGCTTTAGTGGTCAGCACCTTTTCTTTTTCTGTCGGATGCGAAGTGGAATAGTGCAACTACGCAAACCTGGCCAGTTGGCTGCGACACCTCAGCTTTTCGTCAGAAGCAACAACGCGGGATTGACGGCACATGACCGCAGCCTGAAACTCACTCGCCACCCCACGGAAAAACCAGCGGTGACTGCAAACGAACGCTGCCGTCCGTTGCGTCGCGGCGGCGTCCCGGCCGGGGATCCGTTCGGAGCATGGCACGGAGCTCTCTTCCGGCTGCGCGTCGTCAACCGATCCCTGCGTCCGGACGACGACAGAGCGCGCCGGTATCGCGTGCACGCTGTCTTGTTTTCGGCCGATGCAGCTCATTGTTGCTGCGGCGTCACGCGCCCCCTCCGCCGGCGGATGGAGGAATCCGAGCCCAGTCGCACTCGTGACGTCTGGCCTCGGATCTCTTTCCGAGCGTCAGCTGCACCCATACGTGTTGCCTTCACTGCTGGAGGGAATAAGCCTACTTTCGGAACTTCGCAGCACGTGCGAGTGGTTGCCGTAATGATATCCAGTGCGCGTTTTCGATGAGAACGAATTGGTTGAGATGTAAAAAAAAAAGTAATAGGCCGTCAGTCATACAATGTTCTGCGACAAATATGCGTGAGCAGCATTGGTTACATTTCCGCTCTTACTCTTCCCCGCCGCGTGTTCGAATTTGCAGTCGCCTTTCCCTTTGGTTGTTGCGCGGTCTTCTAGTGGGTGCGGGCTACGGAGGGTGGCTGAGGGGTGCAGAGTGAGGGTGGGTGGAAATGTGTGCTTCGGTGGTATGCATGGGTGGACACCCGCATAGTTGGGAGATGCATTTTTACCGGCGCGTGTGCACCCACCGGAGTGTGATACCAACCCAGCTGTTGACGTCTTTCTCAGCCGCGGAGGAACTCTCGAGATCACGGGGCATTCGAAGCACGCTGTATCCTCAGCCACCCTGGCCTGCAGAAGAAGCAAAGCGAGAGCATCCCGTTGTTCCCCAACTAGCCCCAGACAAAGCACACAAAGCCGTGACGACGACGCAAGCAGCGCCTCCAACAACGAATTCGGGACAACCGTAGAGGGAAAATCCATCGTGCGCAGTTTCGCCCCGCCACTTCCTTCCGAGTGGTTGGTTGCTTCACATTTCGCCACGTCAACTACAGATGCGTGGCAATTTGGGCCCGACATAAAAGCAACCGGACAGGATTCCTGGCGCTGTATATACGACGTCAACAGCAAGGCGCAAGTGCAGTGCTGACCCAGAATTCAGTCGCATTGCGTAGAGTGGACGCAGCGCCAAGAACGACTCTCCGTTCGGGTCGTCAATCCCGACGACTGCAGGCCACGCATGCGCAGACGAAGCTGCGTCCACCAGCGGCTTCGCACGATGAGCACTCCGGCGGAATGGAGGGCGCGCTCAGCTGCCGCGGAGTCCAGGCGCAACAGCAGAGACCCCGTCTGCCATCGCGGACTGCGAGACGGTAAACCACACGGCTGAGCTTCTCACAGTGTGCACCTCGATAGCGGCGGAGTTTCGCTTACGTGTGATTCCAAGGAAAAACAGCAACCCGCGCACAACCGGCTATGGCAGTAAAAAGAAGGAGCAGCCATTCCGGATGTGACGCTCTCACGTGTCGCCGGAACTGGTGACACGGTCCGCGCGTCGGGGCCCTACGCGATCGGGTTCCGGTTTTCCCCCTCGTCGACCGGGGCCCATTGTTTCTGCTCGCGGAGGCAACCAATGCTTCTCTCTCCCTATTTTTTTTTTTCAACCCGCTTGCATTTCAGCGCTCACGCTCGTCACGCAGTTCGGCCCACTGCGTGGGCACTAGCGGGGGCAACGCCTTGCCACGTGAGTCACTTCCCCTTCTGACACAACATTCGCCACATTCGGTTCAGGTCCCGACAGTTCCGCTTTCCGAACCGTTTCGTTACTTCCTTTCCCCTGGTGACTGAACGTATACACTCCGTCGTTCATTTCGGCCACCGCTCTCAACTCCTCTAATTTCTTCTCCTTCAAAATGTGCTATAGCCGGATACAGGTCAAGAACGAAGAGACAAATTAATGCCACCCAAAGGAGGACCTTCAGCCAAACGCGCCGACCGATTTTCATGATGCTGCCATTTTCACGAGGTTGCGTGGTTAACCCGTGACAGAGAATTAACCAGTGATTAACCACGACGTCTTGAAAATGGGAAGACGCTATTGGCAGAAGGGCCTTCTTTGAGGGGCATTTTCCGCTTTGAGCATTTTCCCCACAGTCTCGAGTCGTTTCGACTGCCTCGTCTGTGGCTTGAGAGCTTTGTTCTGTTACCATACGCTTTATTGTTTCTGTGTGCTCCACGAAGCAGCAGCGAATATTCACAAGCCCAGATAATCTGAACGATTAAACGCTTCTAATTTCCGTTGTATGGCGTTGAACATCAAAAACTGGCGCGGGGATGTGAAATACTTGGTACACCCCACATGGCCGCCAGAGTTACTCCATGCAGAGTCCCAACAAACCCACTCTTGTTCTTCACAAGAGCACCTGCAAAGACGTCTGTCGTTTGCTCCAAGTGTCTCACTGTGTCAGAGCAGTGGAGGGAGGCATGTTCGGACCCTACTGAGTGCGAAGGATATCGCTAGCTGCGCGCCAAGGGGAAGCGCGCGTCGCAGAAATCGTCAGTTGTGAGCAAAATCTGCGGGGTGGGGGGGCCGCACCTAATCCAAATGGGTCAGTGTGTCGACGGGCCGAGAGAGGGCGCTTCCTGACAGCCGGCCTCCAGGTGACGCTGCCGTCGACGACAGCCGCCCAGCGAAAGAACGCCACGACGGCGAGATGAAACGGCGCGCGCAATAAGAACTCTCCGACGCCCTGCCCTGCTCGGAGGGCGTCGTCAAGACCACCCGGTTTCCTTAGAAACGGCTCGTGACAGTTTCTTTCGCAACAAAAGGAACCACGCGAGCTCAGTTCAGACGTCCGGAGGACACAAACGACGTGGTGAACAAAATAAGGCGGAGCATTAATAGAAGAACAACAACAAAAAAAGCAGACACGAAGCCACACCTGCCCTCCCTGGAGAAGCGCGCGAACATAATAATAAAGGAGCAGGCCGCCAAAGCAAGCAGCGCAGAACAGCGCCGAGCAGGGCGAAACTGGATCGCGCCTCATCCCGGGTTGATGTGTCGGGCAACGTTGTTGGCACTCTCTTCTTTTTCTTGCTCAAGGCGAAGGGCGGTGAATGACAACCTTGAAATTAAAGGAGCCGCCCTGAACCAAAACAAGCCGGGGCTAGAAGGCGCGCGGCCGACGTCCATGCACGGTCACTTAGATCACATTGTCGCTACACCCCATGACCGCCACTGCGAATGCTACAGGAAAAATAGGGGCGGCGTTTTGTACGCTTCACTAATTTTCGAATGTGCACAGTCACGGCGAACTTGTTTTGCGAGCAAAGCCCTTCGAACTCGCAACTCCTGCTGAGCTCAGTGGTTTAGTTCCCTTGGCTGACTACAATAGCGCATATTTCCTCTTCAGGCGAATCTTTTCCCAGCACGCACCTTCTTGAGACGATCAATTGCGGTCCTGCAGTAGGCTGGGATTACACGCATACCCCGCTTTTCAAGACGCACAGTCGTATAACAATTCCGAGGAAGACACCGCGTGCTGCAAACTGAAATCCGGAACCCGTCGCAAGAGTTATACACTTGCCGAGGAGAGCTTTCTGAGGCTGTGCAGTGGAAGCTACGAACGCGCGCAGCCGTTTGTGGCTCGTGCGAGCAGCGCGCTCGTGGAAGCCGGCATCTCGTAACTGCGCAGCCACAGAACGCCGTCCGCAAGTACTACAGATGCGTATCCATCTCTCCCTATAAATGGCTGCATCGAGCTGCGAAGCGAAAGCGCGGATTCCCTCTTCGCCTCACCCCAAAACAAGCTGGTGGGGCAGCGGGGCCGCAAGGCATCGCCCGATGACCGACACGGAGAACCGATTCGACTTGGCCTGGTCCAGACTTCGTGATCACGCGTTACGCAGGGTTTATTAGGACGAATCAGCACCACCAGCCTGAGCACATGTATATATATAATTATTATATTATTGTATATTATTATAAGGAAGCCACATAAGCATAGGGGGAGTATTTTGTTTACTTTGTGGTGCTGATCAAAAGTTATTAGTGGTTCTTTTATCGCTTAAAGGAAATTCATTAGAAAGCATTAAAAAAAAAACTCACATGACGGTTACGACCATGCAAAGCGAGATTCAGCGATACCTGATTAGGCATTTAATTTTGGGGATATTTTGAGGCAGAAAAGTCTCGTATCGCACTGGTGTAGTGGTCACGTGATGCACCCTTGCACTGGCGGGCGGCTGTTCCAAACAGAGCCACCCGTAGGCTTATGGAGCCCAGGTTGACCGGCGCAACCGGTGGGTGCGCTGTAGCACGTGCCGGTTACGGCGACGGCGCCGACGAGAAAGCCAGGGATGGGCACCTAACAGCTATCGCTGTAAAAACAACCACGTGCCGCCGGTGGGATCCGAACCCACGACCTCTGAATTACGTGTCCGATGCTCTACTACGGCGATGGCTGTCCAATCTGCTGCTTCCGGGCCTATTTATGTTGACGTGTAACCTAACCTATATACTCAGTTTGAAACATCACGTGCAACGCTGTCAGAGCTAGCGGTCTTGTTTGCGCTGCCTGCATCCGCGACCAAAAAGTAGTGTGTTATTTGTGATGAGCGAAACATAGTAAATGCTTTGCCTGTAGACTTACCACATGACACATTTGTCATTATCTCGATTAAACGCACTCTTATTGATGACAACACGCTGTCGCTTCCTCGTGCCATAGACCGCTCGGGCACAGAGCAAGCGCGGAGTAACACGCCACCCTTTATTTCCCCGTCCGGACTACATCGGTATTTTTCACAGCGTTGCACCTGATGTATGAAACGGAGTATAGAGAGTGTTCCGCCCTCGTCATTGCGGCGGACGCAGTACGTCTTGCACTACCACTGGCGTGACGTGGAACGTCACCGAACGGTGAGGGCGGAAGCTATGCGAGGACCCTTCGCCCGCCTACAAAGACTGCCAAGACGAGGAAAACACGGATCTCGACCAGGACACCACAGTAGATGAAGTCCATGCAACGCTTCACAAAATGCACTGACATCGCAAACACATGCGCAAGCGTGCACTGACATCGCACAGCACACGGGCGCCTTAGCGTTTTTCCTCCATAAAAACGCAGCCGCCGCGGTCGGCCAACATAGCATATTCTATACGGCAATGATGGTGATGACAGCGGCGGCTGACTGGAGGCCATAGTGCGCACTGGAAATACCACAGAGGCTGAAGAATGTGCCATAGCACTGGCACTAGATAGTTTTCACGTGACGTCACGGACGCCATCTTTGGGTACAGCGGCTAGCTTCCACAGTACGCGGGAACCGGTAGGCTATCAGTGGGTTAGCAGAACGCCTAGGCTTTCACTGCGCTTTCCGGTTCCCGTCGCGGTGGCTCAGTGGTTAAGGCGCTCGTCTATTGATCCGGGGTACCCAGGTTCGAACCCGACCGCAGCGGCCGCGTTTCGATGGAGGCGAAACACGAAGGCGCCCGTGTACTGTGCGATGTCAGCGCACGTTAAAGATCCCCAGGTGGTGGAAATTATTCCGGAGCCCTCCACTACGTACAGTACATCCTTCTTCCTTTCTTCTTTCACTCCCTCCTTTATCCCTTCCCTTACGGTGCCATTCGGGCCTCCATCGAGATATGTGAGACGGTTACTGCGCCATTTCCTTTCCACAAAAAAAATCTGTCTCATATATCGGCGCACAAACTGAACCGCGCCGTAAGGGAAGGATAAAGGAGGTGTGAAAGAAGAAAGGAAGAAAGAGGTGCCATAGTGGAAGGCTCCAGAATATTTTCGACCACCTGAGGATCTTTAACGTGCACTGATATCGCACAGCACACGGGCGCCATGGAGCCGAAACGCTAATGCGCCAGTGTGTTGTGCGATGTCAGTGCACGTAAAAGATCCCCAGATGGTCGAAATTATTCCGGAGCCCTCCACTTCGTACGGCACAGCCTTCTTCCTTTCTTCTTTCACTCCCTCCTTTATCCTTTCTCTTACGGTGCGGTTCGGGCGTCCACCAAGGTATGTGAGATAGGTATATACTGTTCCATTTCCTCTCCCCAGAAACCAATTTTCATTTTCATTTCAGGTGTCCAACGATATATGAGACAGATACTGCGCCATTTCCTCCCCCCCCCTCCCCGAAAAACCAATTATTATTATTTCATTTCCGCCCCGCCGCGGTGGCTCAGTGGTTAGGGCGCTCGACTACTGATCCGGAGTTCCCAGGTTCGAACCCGACCGCGGCGGCTGCGTTTTTATGGAGGAAAAACGCTAAGGCGCCCGTGTGCTGTGTGATGTCAGTGCACGTTAAAGATCTCCAGGTGGTCGAAATTATTCCCGAGCCCTCCACTACGGCACCTCTTTCTTCCTTTCTTCTTTCACTCCCTCCTTTATCCCTTCCCTTACGGCGCGGTTCAGGTGTCCAACGATATATGAGACAGATACTGCGCCATTTCCTTTCCCCCAAAACCAATTATTATATATTCATTTCCGGATCCAAAGATAGAGGCCTGTATATGACGTCGGTGAAAACTATGTATATGAACAACGTTACAAGATCAATCAATAAGTATCATCAGTGACTCGCAAAATGCCTCCTGCAACTACGCGTAGGCACGCACCTCCCCTACAGAGCGCATGGCATTCTACATCGCACACATAAAATCTTGAAAACTCGCCTCGTCTCTGGACACAAGGGCATGCGTCGCTCCCTGGCAATGGGCGCGTTCATGTGACATCCGAGAACTTATCGTCCAGGCGGCTGGGGAAGGCCATCCCAACCCAATAGGAAACGGGTTACATCCCACTCACCTATTCGCACATGCTCCAACATTGCACTTTCCCGGAGAACGTATATACCAATCACCTCACAAGAAGCTCCGACGAGAGGAGGCGGCCTCCTGGCGCCAAATCCAGAGTACCCCTTGCACTTTCTCCCATCTTGAGCTTAGGCACACATCTTACCCCACACGCTACCCCGCAAACTGCCCTGTTTGTGGAGCACATCCGACCCTCTACCACTTCACATGGGAATGTCCGAATCCTCCCACAGTACACCCTACACCCCACCCCAACCCACCCAGTCTCAGTGCATGGGAAGTCGCACACTCAGCACAGCCCTGGACGGCCAGCGTGACCTGACTGCCCTGGCCACCCAGATATATCTGCAGCAAATGGGACCCTGGACTAAGGGCTCCAGTTTCTGGGGGCCTCCATTCAACCTGTATGCTCCTAGTAAAAGTTTTTTTTTATCTCTCTCTCTCTCTCTCTCTAAAAGGCAGATTGAGATGCCATCATTGGGCATTTGCGTTATACAACCTTTGTCCGTAAAGTTTCGAGACTGATTTATTTTCTTCTCTAGAAATGATTCCCCAAAACAAATGCTTGTGCGTGTGTGTGGCGTCATCTTTTCAGGCTAACCTGAGCTATTTATGTTAATTGCTGTGGAAGCCGCTAGATGGCACTACATGTAGAAAAATACGTTGTCACTAGTCGTCTGCGAGTGAATATGGAGAGATGGACGTTCACCTCGAACAGCTTGTAAACATAAAATTCTGTGTGAGGCTTGGCAAGACAGCCACACAGACGTATGAGCTCCTTCGTGACGCTTACGGCAACGAAACATTATCGCGGGCGCGAGTTTTCGAGTGGCACAAAAGGTTCGTTTCGGGGAGAATGTCGGTGGAAGACGACACAAGGCAGGGGCGCCCTTCAACCTCACGAAATGAAAACAAAGTGACTCGGATCAGGGAAGTCGTACAGCAAGACCGCACCATTACAGTCCGCATGCTATCAGACGCTCTCGACATTAGTAAGACAACATGCCACCAAATTTTGCATGAGAACTTGGGGAAACGAAAGCTGGATGCCAGATTTGTGCCGCACTCCCTCACACAGGACCAGAAGGACACGCGGGCATCAGTGAGCGCTGATGTGCTCTCAGAGGCAGAGAAGGATGCTGCATTCGTCGACAGCATTATTGCTGAAGACGAAACATGGTGTTTTCAATACGATCATCAAAAAAAGAGGCAGAGCGCCAAATAGCGGTCCACAAGCTCTCCGGCGTCGAGAAAGGTGCGGCGACAGAAGACCAAAACAAAGACGATGCCAGAGGTGTCATACATTACGAGTTCGTCCCAGAACGGCAGACGGTGAATCAGTTTTATATCCGCGCTCCAACAAATGCGTGATGCACTAGCTGCGACGCCGTCGCCCTGACTTATGGGCATCTGGACAATGGAGCCTTCTCCACGATAACGCAAGGCCGCGCACTGCTCTCAGCGTGGCAAAAATTCTCGCCAAGCACAGCATTACTGTATTTCCCCATCCGCCATAGTCGCCTGACCTCTCGCCATACGATTTTTTCCTGTTTCCTCGTGTGAATAGAGCCCTAAAAGGTCACTGGATGGGGAGCGTGGAGTCCATTCAAGAGGCCACGACAAAGGACCTGACAGCCCTGCCAAAAGAAGCGTTTTCCAACTGTTTCCAAGACCTCAAGAAGCGTTGGAAGCTGTGTATAGACTGCAAGGGAGACTATTAAGAAGTGGTGCTGCACAAATGATTTCAATGTTAAACGCATTTTTTAATGGACTCAGTCTCGGAACTTTACAGGCAAATGTTGTATGTTGCGAGAGGGCAGGGCATGCATCACGTGGTCTGCGTGTTGACGACAGCTGAGTATAACCGCCGTGGTAGCAAGAACATGACACTTCCTCGATGATTATGCATGGACTGAAGTGTGCTTACACGCAACCTCCAACTGCTCTACGCTGGCGATGACAATGAAAAGCGTTAATCTCTTGCACTTGCAGTGCACTTCCGCACGGTCTACCCTTCGGGTGGGTTCACGGACGTCGCTCTGCTCTTCGTGGAGGGCAGCGGCGTTTACTCCCGAGGGGAAAACGCGCCGCTCAAATCAACCCCCCCCCCCTCCCCTGCCCAGCACGATAAAAAAAAGAGCCGCCGGAACAACCTCTGGGAGAGAGAGAGAGCGTAAAAGAAAACACAAATGGGGGTTAACAGTTGGTCCTTGCCGGCGCTGCCGTTGTCCACTATTTATCGCGACACGCTCGGCCGACCACGGCGCAGGTGGTGACTACTCCCTTTACGGCGCCGCTGGCGAGAAGACGTTCAGCCTGGCTGCGCCCGCCGCATTCAGTTTGTTTTGTCCTAGACGGTCTCCGCTGAAGATCCTATTTCCTTCCCCGGCTTTGTCCATTCACAACACATTGCTTGCAGGGGGTTCGGCAATTGTGCTTGGGTGCGTTCTTTTCGCTACCGCGTCCTCCATCGGCATGCCGACCTTCGCGGACGCTCGCCGACCTCCAGTGTGTGTGTGTGCGTGTGCGCGCGCGCGCGCGTGTGTGTGTGTGTGTGTGTGTGGGGGGGGGGGGTGCTATCCTTTCGTCTCTTGCGCGCACTGCACTGTGTGCAGTGGATGAGCGCTTCGACTTCCTGTCTGACTGCGTTTTCCTTTCGACATTCGTTCTCTCATTTGTTCGCGCGCGCGCCGCGGCTCAGTGGAAACGAAAAATGCAAAAGAGGCCCGTATACGGTAGCGCGAGTTAAAGAAGGTCGAACCTAAGTCGGCGCCCTCCACGACGGCACCACTTTCTTCCTTTCACTCCCTACTTCATCCCTTCCTTAACGGCGTGGTTGAGGTGTCCACTGAGAAGTGAGATAGCGCCATTTCCTTTCCTAAAAATTAATTTGTCTTTTTTTCTTTGTACAGAGTACCACACATGCCTGGCGGAAACCGTGTTCTGCTGCGTTTTTATGGAGGAAAAACGCTAAGGCGCCCGTGTGCTGTGCGATGTCAGTGCACGTTAAAGATCCCCAGGTGGTCGAAATTATTCCGGAGCCCTCCACTACGGCACCTCCTTCTTCCTTTCTTCTTTCACTCCCTCCCTTATCCCTTCCCTAACGACGCGGTTCAGGTGTCCAACGATATATGGGACAGATACTGCGCCATTTCCTTTCCCCAAAAAACCAATTATTATTAATTATTAGTCCTTACCGGTGCGATGCGGCTTCCAAAATGCTGTATCCTGCTTCGCTAAGTTCCGCTACTGAGCCCGGGGACCCGAGTTCGAACCCAGTCGCGGCGGCCGCGTTGCGATGGACGCGAAGCGCAAAAGGCACCGGTGTGCTATGCGATGGCATCATCATCATCAACCTGACTACACCCACTGCAGCCCAAAGGCCTCTTCCATGTCTCTCCAGTTAACCCTGTCCTTTGCCAGCTACGCCCACCCTATATATGGCTGCAAACTTTTTAATGTCATCTGCCCACCTAACCTCTCAGTAAATATTGATTCTGACTCTTTTTTGATGTGCACACGTTTGTTCGGCAGGAAGCATTTACAGCCTCAAAAATTTCACTTCCTTTGTGCGAGAGAGCAGCGATCGAGCGCTCTGGACAAGCGTACCGACGACTGTCAACAATGCCGCAGCCGCTGACAAATTCTAGAATGCAAACAACAGATGCAATGTTCTGTGCGCAGTAACATAAGTTGGCGCATGTGCACGCTTGGCTTAAGCGCAGCCTCCATAAAACTTTGAATTAATGCAAAGAAACTGAGGCGGCAACGCATCTGCATCCACATCCTCCAGTTGGCGAAAGCCTTGGATCCAGGGTAGACGCCGCCTGCGGCAATCGCAACAAGCCGTCGGCTTCACCGGAAACGGGTTGGCTGCTGGGGGCGCGCCCTCGTTTGTTGCCGTCTTCATTCTCGCTTCTGTTATTATCCCTTTCCTCCCTCGCGCAAGAAGGCGCATCGCCGGGTTATCCACGCGCCACAGCTTGGCTACGTTGCAGCTTTTGGTTGTTTCGCTCCTCTCGCTTTGCCCGGGTGGTCTGCTGGTTAGCGCGCTTTCCAGCCCTCTCAAGGAGAGGCAGAGGGACGCGCGGCTGACCTTGACCGTGCGCGGCAGCCTCTCTTCTTCCTTTTCGGTCTTGTTTTCTTGCGTCGCCGTCAACTTGCGCGGTAAAGCTCATGCGGGCGCCGCGATTACGATGACTCGAAAGAGCGCGTGCTAACGGCGGGATCCTGCTGCCATTTTTTTTTTTTTTTCGCCAACGCGCTTCGCGCGCGTTCCGCTGCTTTCCCACCAGTGCACCGAAGAGCCGCGTCTTTGCGGTCGCGCGTAATCTTCAACGCGAGGAGATCGCGGCTTAACTGTTAGATGCACGTTTGCGGATAAGCGTCGCTGCTGGGGGCCCAGTTTGTTCAGGCGACGCAGTTGGAAGATCAGGCGCACGTAAACCAACCAATTCCTCAAATCAGAACCGAGGACCGCTGGTGTTTAAACGCGACACAACGATCGCGTTTCAACAAATAGCCGCTGTCCATGGCTCGTAAAATGTCCAGCGAGCGCCAAAGCTCAACAACCATCGCACCCTGTTCAAGATAAAATAAACTCTTAGTCTATCTCTCATCCCATCTACTTTGTTAAATCAGTTTTGGAAAATTCAGCTCACAGTTTTCACTCAATCACCTAATCGCAGCTGTTGTTTTGCTTTGTCTTGTACCTCGAGTCGTTACAGTGTGTCATTGTTTGTTATTAGAGTCTTAGCACAGCAGAGACGCGTGGGCGCATACGGGATGCATGGCTTTCACCTGCATGGCAAGTGCGCGGCAGGGTGGGGCGCGCACGTCCCACTGCGCGTGCGCAGGAGGCGTCCGCTACGTCGAAACTCTTTACTGCGTCGTTTCTTTTCTCTATGTTGCAAACAAAGGCTTAGGGCACGTTTACATAACTTTGGGACCTTTTCCTAAATCCAACTATTACCATGCTGTAAAAAAAAATGAAAGTGCGCTTGCAATTGACTCATTTAAGAGAGTTTAGTGAGGAAGGTTTTGCGGTTGTCCTCTTCTGTGATCTCGAAATTCAGCCGTGCTCCTCAATGAGGGTGTCTCGCACTAACAAATCCCATGTATACGCTTAATAACATCTCATTAGAGTCTGTGACATCGTACCGCTACCTTGGTGTAATCATTGCCAATGATCGCTCTTGGAAATCACATGTCAGTTCCATCATCGCCAAAGCCAGTTGGATACATTCGCCGTAATTTCTCTCTTGCACCATCATAGTTAAACTTCTCTTGCCCTCCTACCGATGTGAACAGCGGTTAGCGGTAGGAAGAGCACTTCAGGTCTTCGTCCGGCGACACGTTGCCGGTTGGGGCAGCAATTCCAACTTCTCAAAGCAAAACTTATTTATTAAAGACGGGACCGAAATACAAGGCAGTGATGACAAGGCAGTTTAAAGAAAAGGCAGTTTAAAAAAAAGGCTGTTAAAAACGGCCGAGCTTGAGACTCGGCGCGCTCGTCCTAAGACGTTGTTTCCCACGGGTTTTAACCCCTTCGATGATTGGGCGGAGCTTGAGTAATCTAGCTCTCGCCCAATTTTAACCAACCGCAGTGCAGTGGCACCATATGTGCAAGTGGGCGGAGCCCAGGGCTCGCCGGTCCGAGCCCAGTGGAATGCGCAGCTCGCTGCATGCACATTCGATCCACCGATTGCCACGCGTCGGGACAGAAAGGATTAGTGCCGCAGCTCACCCTAAGCGCGGGCGTCACGCCTCGACGTACATTCCTCGATTCCCTCCCCCCGGGCATGACCTCTCCTGGTAACAGGTGCGGGGGGGGGGGGGGGGGGGGGGGGGTCCCATCGGCCCTGTGGGCTTCCACTTAACAATCATCATTAAAATTTATAATGTACGCAACCTACATTCATCCACAACTCGAATACGCATCACCTGTTTGGGATCCCGGCCAAGCAACCCTCATACAGTCCCTTGAGGAAGTGGAAAATCGCTCAGCCCAGTTCATCTTAAATAACTATCACAGGACAGCCAGCGTTACTAATATGAAAGCATACTTGCATCTCCCGTTATTAGCAACTCGAAGAAAGCTATCTCGCCTCTCACTTTTTCATAAAATATACCACCATAACTCAACATTGCGATCCTTGTGGATTCAAACCCCATCATACATTTCATATCACCGTAACCACAGTCAAATGGGTCAACATTCCACATTCAATCACGGTTGCCCATTCTAACTCGTTTCTTCCCAGGACTTGTAATGATTGGAATAACCTATCTGCATTACTAAGAAGTATAACTGGAGAGGGAAACTTTAAATCCGCGTTGCAAACCTTCTTTTTTTGCCTAGTGTTAAATCCCTTTTCATTTGTCTATCTTCATTGTGTACTGTGTTCCTTATGGCATTTTTATATTTTTGTTATATTTTTTACACCGATGCCGCCTTAGAAATTACATTTTGTACCTTGTTGTTCTTTTTCCTTTTGTTTTATTTTGTTTTCTTCATGTGCTAACTTTACTTTGTATACATTTTACCTAAACCTTGTGTTGACATTGTATAAACTGTATCCGCCCCTCCCCCCTGTAACGTACATCTGTACCCTGAGGGTATCCTAAATAAATAAATAAATAATGGGCGCCTCAAGTTGAAGTCCTCGAAATAAATAAAAAAAAATATAGCCCCGCACCCACCCTCGTGCACAGCAGCTTTGTATCCGGTGTTTCCACTTACAGTCATGCGACGGTCATGTGCTGGTGGTCGCCTATGACGTCATAAACACTGAGCCGTCTTTTCAATCAGGCGCGCCCTCGAGAGGCGGTAGTGCATGAAACATCGGTTAGACCGGGCAGCGGCACTACAGCCACGGCGCCATTGAATGGAAAAGAACGCCCCCTTTGTTTCTCCGGCTTCTTCATTTTTAATCTTTTCGCTACCTCGCCGCGAGGCGGTGCTTCCCCGTCTTTTGTCCTCTTAGCGGCCCGGTAGGTCCTAATGCCGGGGTAATTGCGGACCGCGCTCTGCTGGGCGAGATGTTGTGACGTCATCGTCACCCCCGTCGACCCGTGCTAGGGCGAGAAATTAAGGCGCCAGCGCAGAGGGCGCCATGAAATTTCGCGGCGCGTCGTCCCCCGCCGGTCGTTATCTCGACGCGCAACCCGTACGCAGCAGCCTTGAGCCGCTCAAACAACTCGACGGCGGCCTTCCTCGCCGCGCTTGTGTTTGCTGTCTGCCCAGCCGTACGACTGTTTCCAAACTATGCACCACCCCAGGGACTCCGGATTTTTTTTATTTTTTTTTTTGAGGAAGGAGGGGCAAGACTTCGAGCTTATTTTGTTTTTATTTATTTAATGTTCATTTACACAATAAATTTTATGTATTTTTATTTTTAAATGTTCAAAGGTTGATGCGAACTGTCACACTGTGGTGACGACATTCCAGCAGTCAGGCAGATAACGAAGAGGCTTCCAAAAGAAACTGTTTAGGGGCTGGCTCGTGCCCACTAAGAACTGAATGACTCGACGGCTCTGATAGCCACAAGCGTGCTCGGCGGTCATCGAACTGAATGCCTGCAGTTCTTGGCCGCGCTCAATTTAAAGCTGGCAAAGAACTTCGAGATAAAGAACAAAAAGCAACTACAACAATCTGGAAAAATGTGGAAGCATTTGCACGTGGCCACGATCAATGGAGATAAGTCTGGTCGCGTCACTCATTGCAAGACAAAATGATAAAGCCGCGTGCGGGTGGTTTTGAGTGCAAACAAACAAACGGGACAAATATATTCACGGGCAGTATACAACGAATTGAAATGGCAAGCTTTACAGATGGGTAGCTTTACGCACGAGGAGTGATCAGTTACATTAAAAAAGGTTGTGCATTTTTTCTTTTTTTTTAAATTCTCCTAATCATGATCATGTTCACGGGTCAGACAGTCGACTTCTGTTGGGACATGACTGGTATAAGTTACTCATATACGAAATACTTTACAACTGGCTACGAAGCAAAGTAGCTCTGCACTGTCTTTTGCATTAAAAGAGTCCTAGAACCGAAGTGTTTCGATTGTCAGAAATCTGACCTAAATGCAAGCATTGGAGACTGGGGGGGGGGAACCGCCCCCTGTTCCGGGGTCCCTGCAGTACCCTCTTGTATACAGGGAGGCCGATCTTTACAGAGAGCGCTCGTGTTTACGGTTTCACTCTTTACGCGTGCCATTTATCCACGATGCTGCCAGGGAGGCAGACGAATTGAAGGTGACACCGGCGACCCGTTTATTCCTACTTTAGCAGCGCGAACAAACGGAGACGAGAGCAAAGACCGAACACAGCACAGGCGCTGCTACAACATGAACCTACACAGACTCGCCAAGTTTTCTCTTCGACCCTTTTACGCCTAAGTTAATAAGGCAAACGGGTGTGTAACCGACCGCGGCGGCTGCGTTTTTATGGAGGAAAAACGCTAAGGCGCCCGTGTGCTGTGCGATGTCAGTGCACGCTAAAGATCCCCAGGTGGTCGAAATTATTCCGGAGCCCTCCACTACGGCACCTCTTCCTTTCTCCTTTCACTCCCTCCTTCATCCCTTCCCTTACGGCGCGGTTCAGGTGTCGAACGATATATGAGACAGATACTGCGCCATTTCCTTTCCCCCAAAACCAATTATTATTATTATTATGCGTAACCCAACAGTGTATCGAGCGAGTGACATGGCACACTGCGCTCACTTACCCATCACACAGAACGCGAACGGGGCGGCGTCCTCTAAAAGCGGCTCTCAATAAAGGTGCGGTACTCCTGGGATGTTCCGCTTCACGAATATCTTCCAGCAAGATTTTTTTTTTTAAATGCGTGTTGCAGAAGCTGAGGTATCAGTAGTCAAAATCTGAATTTCAGCGTCTTCGCGCCCCCATGTACAGATGGATTAATTACTGCATTCTCATCGCAGGGAGACTGCTTCCACTGTTTCAAAAGACAGCTTTTACATGTTGGAAAAAGTCAAGAACCGAAATACGCGTGTCGCCATTCCCGGCCGTCTGTCTGTCTGTTGCTGCCAGGAAGCAAGAAAAGGAAAGTGCACAGGCCTGCTCACTGGCTCAAGCCGAGCCACAATCGCTACCACGTGCAGATAGTAGGAGAGTTGAAAGATGGGATAGAAAGACAGGATAGTAAAGACGCGCTAAAGACAAGGCCCATCCCGGAGGTAGTGCAATACCGGGCCAACCGGTGGCGGGAGTGAAGCATCCTTCAAACTCTCCCGACATTTCCAAAAATAAGTCCTTTGGACCCGTACGGGGTCCGGACATTCTCTTCCCGGCCGTTTTCGCAAGCTAACTGCGGTACGTGAAGGCAGGTCAACACGGATCTGTGAGGCTAGGCTACTCCGCCTTTTAATTGCAAACGGTGATCACTGAGTCCTTTCGCACAAGCTTGAAGCGAGTTTCTCGCCACGCGTGGTAAACTTTCATACACAATATTCTCGGAAATAAATGCGTCTTTTTCTGCCCGACAAATACCAGAAAGAAATGAAATGAAAATTGTTTTTTGGGGAAAAGAAATGGCGCAGTATCTGTCTGTCTTATATATCGTTGAACACCCGAACCGCGCCATAAGGGAAGGGATAAAGGAGGGAGTGAAAGAAGAAAGGAAGAGAGAGGTGTCGTAGTGGAGGGCTCCGGAATAATTTCGACCAGCTGGGGATCTTTAACGTGCACTGACATCGCACAGCGCACGGGCGCCTTTATGCCAGAGCGGGGGCTTGGCATAAACCCGGGTACTCCGGATCAGTAGCCGAGCGCCCTAACCACTGAACCACCGCGACGGGTACCAGAAAGAGCCACAGAATCGATTTGTACGGAAAAAATAAAATGTATGCAAATTTCCTTTTCAGTGTTCCGTTAAGCATAGACGGTGGCGCCTGTTTTTCTCCCGAAGTAATCTTCAGATCCTCTCTGGAGAAGGAAAACACCATGCACGCAGCGATTGTGATCGCACAGCGCAGATGACAGAATGTGTTTCGTAAAATAAAATTATATTTCTAGTTACTTGCCTGAAACCACGGAAACGTAATTAAACTACGTTGCCAGCTACGGCTCCCAGAAAGTGATATTACAATTACCTCCCGAAAGTAAAAAAAATAAATGTACTGGTCACAGCTCGATTTCGCAAGCATTTCATATTTCTTAATTGATTGTACCCCAGGAGCAACAGCCCTTCAAAGTGGGCACCGAAAACCCAGCTTTGCTGGCACACAGAGGACTGGTTAATAAAATCAAATCAAATCTTTATCTTTGCTCTTCATGAACATGGGGAATGGAAAAAAAAAGACCTTCTGCTTTAAGCAGCTTGACGAGTTCCCATTCCCCGTCAAGTGCAAGGACAAGAGCTGCGTACGGAATGAAAATAACTAGATACAAAATCAGCCTTTGAATTACGAAATAACACACATACTCGCACTGTCCGGAGCAGGCAGAACTGAATGGCAGTCCTTTCCAAATCAATTAACTACCTTCGCTGCAGAATTACTTCCTGCAGTAATCCGTTATAGGTTACTAAATTTCTAGAGCGGGAAAAACCGGGAAAGGCAATTAAGAAGCGTGAATTGTTGGGCGAGTTGGTATACATGTTGACGTGAAAAAAAAAACCAGCGAGAAAAGACGCAAGGCCAGAGGAAGACGCACACCGACTGTCGCCGGACTTTCAACTGAATTTATTAAGGTTTCCACCGCGTATTTATAGCCACTGCTTGCGCAGGCGCAAATACATGCCACATTCAGGCACGAGCGCGAGCTGTTAGAAGCGTTTTTAATAAAAAAGAACGAACGTGTTTGTATCAGCGACCCATCTGTTATTCTCACTGACAAAGAATGGAATTTTTTAACCGGCTAGCAATGACGTCCGGACTTTGTTGAATGTGGCATGTATGTGCGCGTGCGCAAGTAGTGGCTATAAATACGTGGTGGAACCTTAATAAATTCAGTTGAAAGTCCGGCGACAGTGTGTGTGCGTCTTCCTCTGGACTTGCGTCTTTTCTCGCTGTTTTTTTTTTTCACGTCAAGGAAATTAAGTTAGTGTGATTTGATTAGCGCAGTCGAATTGCTGCCACAGTAGTATATCTGCCACGCGGGCTGCGCAACAGGAAGAAGACGTCGTCTGCCAAAGTACGGGCACGGCAGGTGCCGAGACAGCGCCAACACTTCCGCGGCTCCTCCATTGACGACTGATGGGGGCCTCACGTGAATAGCGCAGCAGGAATGTCTCTGGCGCAGTCACTGCTGCTGCGGGAGGGGGGCGCGACGCAACGGCGCGGCTTGCACTGGGAACTGCACTGGGCGGCGGGATGTCGAAGAGAATCGGCGCATCAGTCACACCCGACGGGGTCACCAGTGCTCCGCCCAGAGGGGCTGTCTCGCTCGCGGAGCGAACGCCTCTGCCTGTTCGGGACGCCAATTAGCCCTTCGAGCAGGGCACTTGCGAAACTTGCTTCACGGTATAGAGAACAAAAGAGAGGAAGAAAAATGCTGATTTGCTCGGAGAGGATCGAAGCGTCGTGCGCGCAGACAGACTACGCAGGGGCATGTGTTCGTGCCGTATGGGGCATGGTGGTTCGTCTCTCAAATAAGGTAACATTAGGCCCGTCATGATAACAGTGACACTGACATGGCAGGTGACCATCAACTCGTGGGCATTATGGTTACCTCTCGTGCGAGTTGGAACACGAAAATGAACGCCCCGTAAAATGTGCTCTGCACAAGCGGCAACGCTGTGCTGGTGTAGAAAAGAAAAATTGCTACATGATCAAGAGGGGGGTCAGCTACACTTATATCGCGTTTTATTTTTGCCTCCTTCTTTGCAGCCTTGCTTAGGAGAAGGGAAGGCGGTTTTTGCTTGAGAATAGGATTGGAAAACGTTTATTTCGTCAAAGTGCAGATGCAGACGGTCCGACACACACACACACACACACACACACACACACACACACACACACACACACACACACACACACACACACACACACACACACACACACACACACACACACACACACACACACACACACACACACACACACACACACACACACACACACACACACACACACACGCACGCACAAACACACACACACACACACACACACACACACACACACGCACGCACACACGCACACACACACTTTTCAGAATTTAACATCATTCATATCAAGCATTATGAATATCGATTTATCGATTTCTCTCTTTGTCTTCCTCTCCTTGCCGGCCGGATCCCTTCATCGCCAGCTCCAACACCAGTCGCCTACGTGGGTCATAAATCTTGAGCATTTGTAGTTCCCCATTTCTGCACTTAGTAAACATACATTTTAGTAAACCATAATCTGCGGTCATTACTGAAGATGCACTACGAAACGTGACATGTCTGGCGAAACGAATTAAAGTATTAATTTTCTAGCCCTACCTGATATGCTGTATTATGATCGCTGTTCTCCATCAACGAGTACTCCTGACGTAAACAACGTGTAATAGTTGGAAAACATTGTTACTGGCTCATACAGCACTATAGTATTCATATCATGCACATTGTTAATGCGAAAGCATTAATAGTGGCATTAAGCCGGTGGCGTGCGTATGTGCATGTGTGTGTGTACTCGCGCAGATGGTATAGAGGAAAGAAAAATAGGCTGACGTCACCAAGCGGCCTTATGACGCACACAGCAAGCCCAGCCGCACCACTTCAGACTTCAGACAATTCATCTATACTATAGTATACTCGCTACTGGCCGAGCTCCACGTGGAGCCAGTTTTCCCGACGACATTCGTGCCAAACATGCGACCCAACCGTTTGTCGTAGAGCATTCTGGGTGGTACCATATGATTTCTAGTTGCACGTAGCTAACATGTGGTCGTTAAGTTGGCGGCTAGCTTGCGACAGGGATTTGAACCAACGACATATGCACCTCCAGTTGTAAGCCTTCCTAGACTTTCGTATTATAATCGTGATGGAACCGTTCGTCGTACAGCGTTCCGGGTGGTGTCATTATGCGCGCGTGTGTGTGTCGCCGTGCAGCGAGTGTCCGAACGTTTGTGGTCTGGTGCGCAACCAATACGTAAACGCAAACCAGCCGCCGCGGTGGCTCAGTGGTTATGGCGCTCGGCTGCTGGCCCGAAAGACGCGGGTTCGATCCCGGCCGCGGCGGTCGAATTTCGATGGAGGCGAAATTCTAGAGGCCCGTGAACTGTGCGATGACAGTGCACGTTAAAGAACCCCAGGTCGTCGAAATTTCCGGAGCCCTTCACTACGGCGTCTCTCATAGCCTGAGTCGCTTTGGGACGTTAAACCCCCATAAACCCAAACCCGTAACCGCAAACTCGCAGAAAAGAACTGCAGTGCATATACCGACATTACGCGTAAACAATGTACCCTGAGATATTAATGCTTTCGCATTCCCACACGCAAGCAGTAATAAGTGTACTACCGATTTTTTTCTTTACACGCGAGTCTTCTATTTCTCGCGCAATTTTCGTGCTTTGCGAATGCAAAATTTTCTGCTGTAATTAACTTAGCGTGCATTAATTGCGCTTATTGTTTGATTTCGTAGATCTTCTTTGCCATTTATTGTCGGAGCGTGGCATTTAATCAAAAATGAGCATTCTGCATACGTTCGAAATCCTCTATACCGAAGCGCGAGCGCTGATAAATGCCACAGATAATTAAAGGGGGTGCCAATAAGTAAATACTAGTCCAATTAGCAGTGACTCACGAGCGGCTAAATAACTGCTCCCTGCATTCACAAGACACACTGCTGACGCCTCTGAAACCTCCCCGCCTCTCCAAAGGCTCGAAAGATGTCCGATTACTTGGGCCTATCGAAACAACCTCGAGGCTCTGTTTTTCTCGTCCCGCTTCATGCCTCGCGTGAATGTTTGCGTTTTATTTTTTTTTACTTGGCTCTAATCGCCGACACAGACGCCGCTTCTTTTCGCTGGCTCCCAGTGCCTCCTCCTCTTCTGCTTCCATGCAGGGCTTCCATACAGCAGCAGCCAAGCTGTGCGGAAGGAGACGACGGGCGTGGGCTGCAGTCGGTGTCATTATTGCGTGCACAGCGCCTTCGAAGAGTTCCGATTTGGGCGTCGCCCGAAGCACATTGCTCCGGAAGTCGAAGCTCGTCCCCAAAAGGGTCGCGTGCAGAGTGACGGGTGGGAGCAAATCGAGCGCAGCAGAGGAAGGACTTTCTTCGTCCGCCGAGGGTGACCAGGTCCATGCGGCGGACGTGCAGCAGGTCACTGCGCGCTTGTTTATTTATTCTACGTTCAGAGTGCTCTCATTGGAGGTGGGAGTGGCACAGCACATGAATTAACGCACAAAATGGTACAGTCCAAAAGGCAAATAGAACAGGAACATGAAATGTTAACAAAAGCGCTAGAAGCGAAACGTACAAAATACCCGACACTACCTACATCATGAGAGGTGGAGAGTAGATGTGAAATGTTGAATCAACTTTCTTTTGAAGTGATCGGTAATAGTTTGTGGAAGATGATTCCGACCAAGAGCAGCGTGAGCGTGGCTCGTCCAGCTCCAGCCCTGCTTCGCTGGCAACTATCACAGCTGCCTCGTGCCGTGCGCTGCCGATCCTCTCCCCCGGTGCTGCCCACGAAAATTGCTCCTTCATTTTTTTCTCGCCCCTTTGTAATTACAGTGAATTGATCCGGGGAGGGCCGGCCGTCCACATCTCTGCCCGCAGGCGGTGCTGGGGTACGCACTGCGGGCTTCAGCGAACGCCCCACCTCCCTCGCCGCCGCTTGCTTGTTGTCAGCCCTCGGGCGAAAATTTCGCTGCGAGCGGCCCTCTCTGCGTAGGACCGGCCCTTGGAGCGCCGTGTTCCCTGAGCGTCCCCAAGCGCAAAATAAAGATGAGGCTCTGCACGGCGTTTGTCCCGAGTGTCAAGGTTTCCTCACTGAGACGAGAGCAGGCGACATCGTGGACTCTGTCTCGTTGCACACAGTTCACCACAATGTCCAGCCAATGTGGGGGCGGAAAGAAGCAGCTCTTCCTCCGGCCGAGTGCCTTGCTCTGTGTAAGGTTGTTCCCGGGTACCACCACCCATGTGAGGGCACAGTTACGACGCGGTTCCTCGGATAGGCTGCTCAACGGGGGGAAAACAAATACCCGCAAACTGAACCACATGGAAAACAGCCATGGAGCATCAGCAGGCACTCCAACGGAAGGGATCGGCCTCGAATTCAATGCACACATTGCTATTATGGCTGAATCGATGCGCGCGAGCGAGGAACGGACCTTGGAAGGCCCGTTCTTCGCGATAGGTAATCATTGGTCATCAGTGGAAAATGCAACGTGTAATATTTGTGGCACTCTGCAACCATCTTGGCACTGTTTAATACAATAAACGAGAACAAGGTTTAGCCTCAGTCACTATGGCCTGAATCTTGAAGTTTTCATCTATCAGGATATATGGGCTTGCCCGTGTATATAATCCGTCTACAACACGATAACTCGACTCAGCCCAATTGAGGTTGAAAAGTGCGTAATATATTTCTTTTCCTTTTACACAAACAGCAACGAATGCCAGCGCGTTCTGCGAGGGCATCTTTTGGCCCACTTGTCTCTACAGTTCGCAACATGCCGCGGTGGCTCAGTGGCTATGCATGGTGCTCGACTGCTGACCCGAAAGACACACGGGTTCGATCCCGGCCGCGGCAGTCGCATTTCGATGGAGGCGAAACGTTAGAGGTTCATGTACTGTGCGATGTCAGAGCACGTTAAAGAACCCCAGGTGGTCGAAATGAACCGAAGCCCTCCACTATGGTGTCCCTCATAGCCTGAGTCGCTTCGGAACGTTCAACCCGCAAAACCAAACCAAACCATATTTCTAGTTTGCATCACTGACTTACCAGTGCCTCTCAAGCTTCCTATTTGCATTAGCTACGCTGAGAATAATACGGTATGCACTCGTGCGGTATTAACCCCTAACAGCCAAGTATAAGCTGAAGTTGAAAATATTGTTACCCGATGTAGGTATAAATCTTTATGCTATGAATGAATCCCATTAAAGCAAGATTCGCTCAATTTCATTCCGCGCGAAGTAAAATTATTGCCACCATAACACTGTATGGGCAATCTTCATCCCATCGAATACCGTCGCTTGTCCTTTGCACTGCTCCGTATACGCTCAGCTGAAAGGCGATACGCAAACAAGACCACAAACAAACTTGTCTTGGGTGCAGGTCTCCGCGTTGGACGATATTTTCAGCATCATACTCGTCCCTCTCTTCAACACGTTTTCTGGGAAGTCATCTTCCCCTCTGAACACCACGTCCACGCACCAAACATTCGCTCACGGCTACCTCGCCCCCAACGATGGCGGTCACAGTAATCATGCCTAGGCCGTATAAGGCTGCAGCTTGTAATATAACGCGATGTCAGCATCCTATCTCCAAAGTGTTGTTACCAGCTTAAGCTTAATCTGCGCGTAGTATTTCAAGTCGCACGGTGGATTGGGCTGGCTAGTTGGTTGCTATTCATAATGCAGACAATTTTCGCAGCATGAATAAAGCGCACAAAGAAGACAAGGAGCAAACAGCAGCACAGGCCTGCCTTGTTTGTTCCTTGTCTTCTGAGTGCGTTTTATTCATGCTGCGAAAATTGTCTGCATTATGCGTAATATTTGAACGCCGCAATATAATGCTTTGCGCAAAACGCTCGCTCCACCATCTTCATAATAACTAAAAAGCAATGACATTCGGTTACGCAGCAGACAGAGTAATTCCGGTCAAATGGTGGCGTTTTTCTCACCTGTATCATTAAGAAATGCCCCCCTGCCAACGATGAAGTCACGTGAAACACCAATTTAATCACAAGCTGAAGGAGGTATTACTATGGTAATTAATTTTGTATGCGCCATTGTTGTGCGCTTGTTTTCATTCTAGGAATACTGTTGGGCAACCTAACGCTATGAAGAAATATGTAGTGCTACCAAGACACGGACAGACTGGACAGACGCACACAGCACTAACTTCCAACAATGGTTTATTGTCTTGGGCGGGCTACATATTTCTTCATATCATGCGTCAACAAGCCCAAGTGTTTGCCGCTTTGAATCTAATGATCTTTGTTCATTTTTCTTAAATATATTTGTTTTCTAACATAAAACTCGTTATGAGTATGCAATACTAGCGTCGTTTACCATGCCGGTGTATTCTTTCACGCATTTGCTTCGGTCACAGTTAATTTTTATTATTATTATAGCGTTGCGCTTTTTTTACGCCTTCTCGCCACAGTCATTTTTCTTGATACATTAGTCAGCAGCAGATCCCCGCTGTAGTTTATGTTCTGATAACTCTTTCTAAATTACTGAATTTTATGCATTTTTTTTTGCAATCTGGAGGTGCGGAGTGAACAAGTCCGAACCGTAACGGATCCAATTCGGACCTATAATTAACCAGTGGCATCGATTGCGCGCATCGATGCTTGGAAAGCGGGCGCGCGTTGGGGCCCCGCGTACGCATTCCCGCCCGATGCACACACGCAGACGCAAACAGGATGAGAAACGTGCTTGACTCTGGACGTTCTTTCCTGGTTCGCTGCTGAGCGAGGACCACAAACGCAGGCGCAGACTCGAGCGGCGGTCGAAGCAAAACACTCTGCGAGAGCGCTTTCCTTAGCCGTGCTTCGAATGCGTGGCACGGTTCCAGCGATGCGTCGTCTCTGCGCGGGACGGGACGGCGCGTGTGGCGTCGCGCTGTCGGCGGCGAGCCCGACTGCGCCATTAGTGGCCACAGAAAGCGCGCCAACGGCGACAAAAGGGCGGGAAAGCTGCTCAGCCACGTGCTTTGTCGTGACGTGAATGTACTGCACACATTTTGTCAAAGGTGAAGAGCCCCATGGGTTTCATTCTGAGCCGCAGGCCACTCGCTTGGACACCACGTGCACTATGCATGACTCGCGCACGGTGGCACTCCGGTGTGCGTGGCTCGCCACAGACCGCACGATTAATACACTGCCACAGAATGGATGCACGCCCTCTTGTGAGCACCGTCGCAACGACACTGTCCGCGTATTCTACGCCGGAACAAACCACCAAATGTCCCAGTAATAGCAACCGTGTCCTCTCATCCACTCACACCGTGTCCTCTCACCCAGCAGCAACTCACCGGATAATTTTGTGCAGCAACGGTACTGAGTGCGACGCATGCAACTGCAGCGCGCATGCGTGGAGCGACAGCGACGGTCTTTTTGTCGTCAGTGAACCTAACGGAACTTTGGCTTCTCGGCAGCGGCACCTACCTGACGACTTGAACAGCTCATTTATCTCTCGCTGCCTAGCACCTCTTTTGAACTCATGGCGCCCAAACAAAGCCAGTGGGAAAACATCGACGTGTCAAACAATTACTGCGCATACACCATCCAACACGTATGTTTCCTATTTCCACACCACCGCTCCGGCTGCATTATTATGCTTACATGGCAGCCAGATTAAGCTGAAGAAGGGTTTCGAAGGGGGACAAATTGAAGCTGGCACGCATCGATAGTCTACGGCCTTATAACGACCAAGAGACGACTCTCGTCGAAGACACAACTTTTATAAGGTAGGAAATACAAGACATAAATAGAATACAGGTCGCGCCATCACGGGCCGATTTCGCAAGTAAACTGCGTGGGTCGACACAGAAATGGCGTTCCGGATCCCGGAGGCTATTGCTACATCGTCATTCGCTCATTCAACGGTGGCAACCAACCCTTCTCGATGTGGGCTAGACGAGTTTGAATCGACTACAGTCGAATACAGCTCAAGAACGAGGCCACTGATATGTAGCGCTTTGTCCTGGCTCTCTCTCGCTTGTCCCCGTCTTCTTGTGCGCCTTGTTTTTAGTCATGAGCAACCAACTAGCCCAAGGGACAACCTTGTCGATGCTCCTCACAGGAGCCCTGGAGGGGAAAGTATATCGAACGCCCATCGATCTTGTTAAAATAAAATACGTTTCGGCCCCGCAACGGGGCGTTGTTCACAATGAAGAAATGGAAGTGAAGGTTGATTAGGGGATAGGTTTCATGCCGTGACGTAAGCAGCGGGTGTACATCAGGCGCTTGATTGCCTTTCTTGCGATCGAGCGTGCGTGCGATCGAGCGGTCGACGCCATTGGCTTCAGTGCCACATTTGCGGGCCATCTTCCGCTTCGTTCTTGAGTTGTATCCGACCACAGTGAGAATACGTTCAAATTCAATGTTAAAGCGAAAGCTTCACTGGCCGCGAACTTGCGATTTCGCCGTGCCGGTACTCCGAGGAGGCACATGACGTCACAACGCGCACCTCGCCACGGATGTTTCTCTCGCTCTCTCTCCCTCCCTAGTCACCACTGCGCATGCGCCACTAGTAGCACAGAGCCACAGGTGTTCCGGCGCTGGGCAGCGCCGCGCCTTTCCTCAGAATACAACATTCAATTTTCAGTTTTCTCTTTCTCCACCGAGATATGTCCACCGAGATATGCGAGACGGTTACTGTGCCACTTCCTTTCCTCAAAAGTCAAACAAAACAAGTGAGCCGACCTGCCGCGGTGGCTCAGTGGTGAGAGTGCTCGGCTACTGATCCGGAGCTGGTGGTGGTGGTAGTGGTTTTATTAAAAAAATAATAGTAAAAAGGAAGGAAAATATTTTTGCTAGCCCCGGCATCTGCCATCGATACTGAAGCACCTGAGCTGGGGCAGCGGAAATAAAGGACAGCAGGCAGAATGGAGAAATGAAATGAAAGAGGTGAGGGGACAGGAATAGAGGAGAGGGGAAGAAGTAATATGTACAAACTATTTACACAATAAGAAATGTGTCCAGGTTGTGCGCGTGATTAGTTAATTTTAGAGGAATTAAATCACACACGCGCACAGCACTGTGTTGGTTACAACTGGAGTGGGGCGTCCAGTTATTAATCGTTCAAGGTAGAACTCGCGGAGCATTCGGTCACTGCGTGTAACTACCTGACGGAGAACAGACGGGACGTCAAGACCGTGTGTTCGAGGAATGCACAGAGGCTCACCAAAGTTCGCTCACAAGTGCGCGCACTGCCCTGCGGCCACAATAGCGTGTTCGTTTTTATGGAGGAAAAACGCTAAGGCGCCCGTGTGCTGTGCGATGTCAGTGCACGTTAAAGATCCCCAGGTGGTCGAAATTATTCCGGAGCCCTCCACTACTGCACCTCTTCTTCCTTTCTTCTTTCACTCCCTCCTTTATCCCTTCCCTTACGGCGCGGTTCAGGTGTCCAACGATATATGAGACAGATACTGCGCCATTTCCTTTCCCCCCAAAACCAATTATTATTATCCGGAGCTCCCGGGTTCGAAACCGACCGCGGCGGCTGCGCTTTTAAGGAGGCGAAACGCAAAGGCGCCCGTGTGCTGTGCGATGTCAGTTGCACGTTAAAGATCCCCAGGTGGTCGAAATTATTCCGGAGCCCTCCACTACGGTACCTCTCCCTTTCTTCTTTCACTCCCTCCTTTATCCCTTTCCTTACGGCGCGGTTCAGGTGTCCAACGATGTATGAGACAGATACTGCGCCATTTCCTTCCCCAAAACCAATTATTATTATTATTATTATTATTATTATTATTATTATTATTATTATTATTATTATTATTATTATTATTATTATTCAGAATGGCTGCGCTTTTAAGGAGGCAAAACGCTAAGGCGCCTGTGAGCTGTACGATGTCAGAGCACGTTAAATATCCCCAGGTGGTCGAAATTATTCCGGAGCCCTCCACTACGGCACCTCTTTCTTCCTTTCTTCTTTCACTCCCTTCTTTATCCCTTCCCTTACGGCGCGGTTCGGGTGTCCGTCGAGATAAGTGAGACAGATTCTGTGCCATTTCCTTTCCTCAAAAAACAATTTTCAATTCATTTGGTGGTGGTGGTAGTGGTTTTATTAAAAATAATAGTAAAAAGGAAGGAAAAGATTTTTGCTAGCCCCGGCATCTGCCATCGATACTGAAGCACCTGAGCTGGGGCAGCGGAAATAAAGGACAGCAGGCAGAATGGAGAAATGAAATGAAAGAGGTGAGGGGACAGGAATAGAGGACAGGGAGAGAAGTAATATGTACAAACTATTTACACAATAAGTAATGTGTCCAGGTTGTGCGCGTGAACAATCAATTCATTTCAATGGGAAGGAAACGCGGTGGTGCGCAATACCTAATGTATACACAACAGCCAGACATGAATATGAACCGAAATTATGGCTCTAACCTGGTACTGTCAAAAAGTAAAAAAGAATTGGTTTAAAAGATTTGCGCAATCCGTGAAAGCAATTGTGCGCTCTGTGTTCATGAAATTCCTCTTCATGCACAAAGATCTTTTCGGGAGCTTATTTTACAGCGCGCTGTGGCACTTTCGCTTGTTTTACAGGATAACAAAAGAGCTCTCGGTTTGCGATGAATCGGCTGATTTCAGAAGTCTGTCTTTCGGAGACGAATGCGTCCAGAACTTCAGCGTGGCCAGAAAGAGCCAGAGAACCATCTTTCTTTTTTTTTTTTTACTGGGAGTGGGGAGCGATCATTACGTGGAGTCGTCCTCAATGTCCCTTTAAAACGTCGGCGCAGCAGCCGCGGTGACTCCCCGTAAAAGTCTACAACGCGCGACTACGCACTCTCTTCCACATCCGGCCGCATTCAGCTTAGTCGATACTTGCATCTGTCAATGATTCCAGTCGCGTCTGAAATCCACTGGGCGTCAGCGAAATGGCATCGAGCTCGGAGCGGCCACGTACTGAAAAGCCTATAGTCACACCATGCGGCGATAAGCTTTCCGCGCGGTCAGCGAAAGCCCGCGGCAAAGAGGACACTGCTGAGTCGCCGCCTCCGGTTACACAAGACAAGAGGCTGCGAGTCACCCGTCGCCGTCAGCGTGCCATATTTCACACCATATTTTGCAGTTTAGCAAAAATACGAAAACGAGAAGAGGCGCATTGTCTAGTGCCAAAGTGCACACAAGGGTTTTTGAAACAAGTTATTGGCCTTCTTTGCAATCTAAGTTTTTTTTTAGCACCGCCTAAACAATCAATTAAGAAAGAAGATGACCTACACAACTCCATTGTCTCTACTATCAGCGAAAGCATTCAAGCAGTAGTCAACACTGAGGCAGCATTCTTCCTATAATAGCGCATTATCACTCGGACATACCTGATAATAATAATAATAATAATTGGTTTTTGGTGGAAAGGAAATGGCGCAGTATCTGTCTCATATATCGTTGGACACCTGAACCGCGCCGTAAGGGAAGGGATAGAGAGAGTGAAAGAAGAGAGGAACAAATAGGTCCGTAGTGGAGGGCTCCGGAATAATTTCGAACACCTGGGGATCTTTAACGTGCACTGACATCGCACAGCACACGGGCGCCTTAGCGTTTTTCCTCCATAAAAACGCAGCCGCCGCGGTCGGGTTCGAACCCGGGAACTCCGGATCAGTAGTCGAGCGCCCTAACCACTGAGCCACCGCGGCGGGACATACCTGATGTACCGCAGTGAATCCTAAAGTTATTCATAATAGTTTGTACGTATTACTTCTCCCCCTGTCCTCTATTCCTGTCCCCTCACCTCTTTTATTTCATTTCTTCATTCTGCCTGCTGTCCTTTATTTCCGCTGCCCCAGCTCAGATGCTTCAGTACATCGATGGCAGATGCCGGGGCTAGCAAAAAACTTTTCCTTCCTTTTTACTATTATTTTTAATAAAACCACTACCACCACCACCATTTCCCGGAAGTCGATGCGAATTCCGGGGAAAAACTCACGGGACACAAAGTTCACCCTTTCTTTCGTGACTCCGAACAAACGTTTCAAGGGGACACTCGTTTAAAAGGAATCAGGTTAGATTGATAGCAAATACGCCATTTTTACCGCAAACGCGTTTTATAAACCAGAAAATTTCGTAAAAGCGAGGTACGCGTGGCGATGGCGCCGTCGAGTGACGTATTCGTGAGGAACGCTGTTTCACAGTCTCGATGGGCAGTTACCGTCGAAATACGAGGAAGCAGCCCGGGTAGCATGGGCGACACTGCGAGGGGTGTATATAGTAACTGAAACAGAGTAAACGGAGAGAAAGGTTAGTCGCAAACGCTGAAGTGAATTCGCCTCGCATTGTGTGCACTCGGGCTGCGTGTAGTCGTAGTTCGCAGCAAGTTCAGGACCGCAAGCTCTCAACGGCATTCACGCTAAATGGCTATTTTGTTCTTGCTGCGGGCGTGATGAAACTGCAAAGTGCTTGTTTCTTTGATTTTAGTACACGCGCATGCAGGCACGTCGTCAGTGTGTGAGGCTCTATGCGAGCGCGTGGTCTTCCATGTTTTCTGCGCAGTGTAAAAGCGAATACGCTTTCAAATGTGCCGAAATATGTTTCAGAATTACGACATGCATGCAGCATCGTTGAAGTGTCCCAGCGCCGGTCATCATGCATGTACGCAGTACGTAAGGCGCCGGCACGCAAGGCGGGGTATCCCACTGGGAAAATATTCAACCAGTCGATGCGTGTTCGCCAGTATGCATCCCCTGCCGACAGCTGCGACAGAATACACAGTTGGGCGGAACGCATGCCTTATTCGTTTCCGCTTACGACCCACGGGAAGCAACTCACGAACGCAGAAATCGCAACGACCAAAGCAGAGTCACTCACAAGAGTTGTCTGCGATCATATATACTTACTGCGTGGTTAGTCAATAGACACGCTATAACTGACAGCTCAGTGCGTCGTCTGATGAGAAATGGCCGTTCACTAAGATGTTGTGCCTGAGGATCCCTCGCAGCTTACGTGTCAGCACATGACGCACCAAAGGCCACACGCTGTACAACGTTATCGTCGCCGATGTATGCATGGATGAGCGCGATTAGCAGTTTGTTCTGCAGTCTGCGGCTCTTCACGTGGTTTCTCTCGCACCCGCGTGGCCTATTTCTACCGTTCGCGCGCATTGCAACGAGACGCAGATGCACTCCATGTGCAGCTATATGCAGCAGAGAGCCCCCATCCAAATAGACCACTGATCTGCTGACTTTCAGCTTTGGTTTCCGGTCTTTGGAGGTGGCGCCTCTGATTGGGCGGCTTGCAAAAACGTCATAGAAATGGCAGCCTGGGAAGCCCTGCTGCGGAGCGAGGTCTCTGCTCAACAGCAACAAGCCATCACCCTGGCGACAGAAGCCGCGGAGTCAAGACCTCTTTGCCTGCTTGTGATCGCGGAGGTCCCCGCCCCCGTCCTCTGGGCCTGCGTGCCGGGGTCGGGGAGTAGGGGGCCTCCTTATCTGGTGGAATATTAAAGCTGTTATCATCATCATCATTCAAGGGCAGTTGATTTTTCACAGGGGCCTTAAATGTGGAAGGGTTTCGGGACTTTCAAAGTTCGCGGTTTTCTCAGCAACGCAGAGGATTTCCGCGTAGAAAGAACGCCGGTAGTGTTCCCGACGAATAATCGATTTGTTTTGCTTAGTTTGATATTTCATCGGCCCGATTCCTCAAGTATAACGCATGCGTCGACACCAATTTTTCGGGCGGATCACAACGCTATACGCTGCACCGTCCTTCACTTCAAAGCAGCTGCAAGCCGTCCTTTTCGGCACGTCAGGAATTGGAATTGCCTGGCTGGAATATTTTTAAATCTATTTTTCGCGCTTATAAGTGTGTCCTTTGCTACCGGACCAACGTCAACATGGCCACGAAATCAATTTTCACCGAGAAAATTATTATGGTGGACTTGTACTGTGCCTTTAAGAACAGTTAATTGTTAACGGCTCTAAACCTAAACCTCGCGTGACCATAAACTTAACAAAGATCTAAGTTAAACCTAATAACCTAACCATAACCAATACAACGATACCCTGTCATGAACTTACGTAGTTATTTGCTAAGTGTTAGCGGTGAACTTTTAACGCATACACTAAATATCCAACCTAGGTTTAAAACTAACCTAAATGCACCCTGAAATGATTTCGATGGGCATGTTCTAGGCCAGAGAAAGTTGGATAGGAAAATTCAAATAATTTGGATTCCGGCGTACGAAGCCGTCCCCGGCAACGAGGCGGCCCACGAGCTGGCTCGAGATCTCTACCGCCGAGCCGCTACGGGGCCCTTCGAGACCGAGGGAGAGCGGAGAGAGCATGCTAAAAATCACGCAGCATTATAGACTGGAGCGTAGACCCCCGCCAGACCCGAAATTAGGCAACAGACAAGCAGTCGCGTGGAGGCGACTGCAAACATAATTATACGTATCGGCACCCGGTTACGGCGAAACACGTGTTCCCCAAGGCCAGCAGCGATAAATGCAATCTTTGTGGCACGAGGGGGACCCTCGACCACATAATATGGGCATGCCCGTACTCTCCCGGGGGACGCACAATATAGACAGTAGAGACACCCGGGAGACCCTGCTGCGCAGCTCGGACCCCGAGCTCCAGCTCGTGCTCGTCCACCTGGCTGAAGAGGCTGCTGGGACCCAAGACCTCTTAGCCTGCATCTGAGGCGGCGGCACCCGCCCCCTGACCTGCGTGTCGGGAGGTGGGTAGATCATCTTATTCGTTGAACATTAAAGTTTGTTCTATCCATCCACCTAGTGCAACATATCTGTAGAGGTGATCTTTGCGGGTATTCGAGTCAAATTTGAAAGCTCTGCGTGGACCCCATACTTTAGAAACAATTTTTAAAATTCGCTGCTCGCAATAGCTTGCAACTGATTAGGGCGACATACGTCACCGCGGCGTCCCCTATCCTGATGAGGTCAGTGGGCAGTCTGGGCGAGCCGGTAGGGGACGCGGCGGTGACGTGTGTCGCCCTAATCAGTTGCAAGCTATTGCGAGCAGCGAATTTTAAAAATTGTTTCTTAATTGTAGGGTCCACGCAGAGCTTTCAAATTTGACTCGAATGCTTGCGAAGACCACCTCTACTGATCTGTAGGACTAGAGTATGCCCATCGCAGTCATTTCGGGGTCCCTCTAACCCTAACCATAACTGTCAAACTGACGTCGTAAACATAAGCCTCGGTGAGCTGTGCTTCTGTCCGGGTCAGCTCAGAATTAGTGAGCTTCTGTACCCTAAGCTTTCGTCCAGTTTGAGCTCGTTCCCCACGCCCATTCAGATACAGCCTTAGGGCTCCAGCGCAGAGCACTGTTAGCAGGTTTATACTCAGCCTTGTGCAAAACAAAAAAAAAAACGCTCCAGAAGACGACAGCTGTACCTGCAGCTGCGTTGCCACACCGACACCAGCAGCGTAGGTTAGTGGAATCCGAACCTCCATAAACGGGCGCTTTATCGCCTGGAGACGACGTAACCAGCAGACAGGACACGTGTCTTTCCGACAGTGACATACAATGAAAGATGCGCGGTTAGTTGTGCGCGTGTTTGCGGGAGCGGAAAAGGCGGGTAAGGGCGTGTGACATTCCGTGTGTGCTACGAGGATCCACGTTCGACGGCGCGGCGTAGACGGAGACCCGTGACAGCGGCATCATCAATTACCCAGCCATGCTCTTTGAGTGACGACCAGAACAACCGGACCCGCCGCCGCCGCCGCGGGGAAACAGGCTTTATCCTCCCCAATTTCCGGGCACATTCCAGGACAAGGGAGCTGTCAGCGGGCCAGAGCGCGCCGTACCACAGCCGACGCTATGCGCTACCGCGAAGACAACATTCTTTCCCTCCTTCCCCTTTCGACGTGGGCTATCGCCGGGAAGGCACCCACAGCTTCCCGCCGTGCCTCGTGAACAAAAGCGCATTCCCAGAAGGGCCGCGACGGACACCTGTCATGGCGGACAGGCAGTACTCGCCAAGAATGTGGAAAGACAGGCGCTAGTGAATTAGCTCCGAAGAGAGAGCCTGTGTATACTCTCACTTGAGAGAGAGTGGTGGCGTTTTTGTTGTTTATTTAGTTTGTATTGTTAACAGACTCTGGGTTCGAGGCTAAGCCCAACCCAAGGGGTGGTCCCCATCTCGCATGTTATTTTGGATTGGAGAATTGATGCTTTGGGCGGGCCACTGGAAATGACCGCCCTTAGTCCTTTGTTAATCAAGTGCTTAAAAGCACATGTAAACGGATGCAGTCCAGTCTGAGCTGGGGCTCCATGCTTAGCATGTAATGTGATGCTACTTAGGCACTAACCTGCCCGGTCGATGAGTAAAGTAGTGCAAAGTTTGTTCTTTTGTAAATTCAGTTCTGCTTTTTCCAGTTTAACTCTCTGCATATGTATGTTGTAAAATATGCTCTGCTGTCATCATCTACAAGCTCGCCTCCTGTTCATCTTCCAAGCCGAACGACACTAGAGGAAGGGTTTGTGAACCATCCTCGAAGAAACGGACGACTATTGAAATTCTACTGCATAGACGCTCAGGACGACATCGTTCGCCAAGAGGGCCTTCAGCGCCGAAGCCCGACGGTGTGCAGCTTCTGCCAGCAACCGCTCGAGCCCAACTCCGGAGCCACTCCATCGCCCCCATGAAGTCGTCGGCACGTAAGCTCGGACGCCCCAGCCTCTGATGTATAACCTTAATCATGTGTAATTATTGAATATACCTGTTTGTTTAAACTGAGCCATACGGTGTCTCTTTGCCTCTCCGTCCCGTGTGGACCTGCGCATTATGGGGGTCATCACAGGCGCGACAGACGAGTGCGCAGTCGTCCTGTGCTCTGTCGTCTGCTGCTTGATGGTCCGCCTAATGGCCAGCTGCGTTATCGTCGCTCTCTGGTTCCTGATCGGGAAAGGAAGTCCGCATTTGTCCCGTCCACGTCTCTCGCTTCACCGGGCCTTCCCGCATTACTCAGCTACCGTCACTCGAGACCGGCGCCTCTTTTCGGCGACCAGCAGTCAGTCGCCACTGCCCGAACGGCGCACCAAGAAACGCCTCTCGTGTCAGGCGCGTGCAGTCTGCGACTGACCGTGTCGCGAGCCACCCGGACGGGAGCTCGCCCTCACCCCTCAATAAGCGATGGCAAGATTGTAACGACTTCACTGAGGGGACTCGGAATCCGGAGCCAGAAATCACCAAGTCGACGGCGGCCGTCGCCAGCAGGGTGCGTCGTGCCCGCGAGCGGTGCTGCATCGACGCGAGACGTTTTCCTCATCATCCAGCAGCACTTGCACTTTCAGCCTCCTCCGGCGGAGAGACCTCGAGAACCATTTTCCTACTTTCCACCTTCTCTCCCCCTCCTCGGCAACAATCCCCTCGGGAGGAAGAACGCTCGGCAAAACAGGCCTTATTTTATGCACGTCGGGGTCCATTTAATGGCGCTGATAATAGCTTCTCCGCAGAAGAAGATTGCCTGCCCTGCAGCGGGCCGGGTTCCTGACTCACGCCGCGGCTGCGGACAGGTACTACTACTCGCAAAGAAACAACCAAGGCCTGCTCCATCCCCTCTGCTGCTACTCACGCCGGAGGGGGGAGAACCAACTAAAAACACAAGAAGGAGGCGGCGGCTGCTTCGCCTCGGTGCAGACGCGGCTTGCGTGTCTGCGTGCACTGCACGCATGGAAGAAAGTCGAAGCTGCGTTTTTTTTTTTTACTTTTATGTCCCTCTTTTATTTTCTTTTTTTTTCCTTGGCGCGTTTGTTGGGCGCGCAACGTATCTTCCTCTTCGTCGAGGGCCGCTTTCTTCTCTGGGTTAACAGTGCCTGAGCCGCTTCCCCTCCGGCTGGTACTCAGCTCCGCCATCGCCGCCGCTGTTGTTGTGCTGGGCAATCTGCGGAGGTGCGTCTTAACGCTGCCACTTGCGTAAGTGCGCAGAGGGGGGAGGAGGATGGGGGCAGACAAATGTAAGTGGCACGGAGAAGGAGAGGGCTCTTCGAAATGCTCTGGCGAATCCGTTGCTTCGCAAGAAAAAAAGAACATAATTCGCTCTAAAACGAGGGCGAATTAGGAGCTGCGCTCAAAGCGTGGCGGTCGTTATTCTAGCTCTTGCGAAACGTTGGCTGGCTTTCTCCTCTCACCAATGCGGTTCCCCTCCGTTCTTACTCAGCAGCAACGTAGCCAGCTCAGGCTGCCCGCATTATCTGTTTAGCGCTATTCTTCGTTCGGTGCGCGGCTCTACCCGTGTTTGAAACGTTGCGAGGCGCGCGCTTAATGACCTCGAATATGAAGCGGTGATGCCGAATAAGATAACGTCTCTGTATTCAAAACAATTACACTGTAGCCGTTTGTGCGAATATATACTCAATGATGCATCTGCTTCCTGACGTAAGCAGTCACGTGTGCCGCTTCGGGTGTAACGTGACTTGGCAAGCTGTTATGCGCAGCTGCCGAACGCTCAGGAATAATAATAATAATAATTGGTTTTTGGGGAAAGGAAGTGGCGCAGTATCTGTCTCATATATCTTTGGACACCTGAACCGCGCCGTAAGGGAAGGGATAAAGGAGGGAGTGAAAGAAGAAAGGAAGAATGAGGTGCCGTAGTGGAGGGCTCCGGAATAATTTTCACCACCTGGGGATCTTTAACGTGCACTGACATCGCACAGCACACGGGCGCCTTAGCGTTTTTCCTCCATAAAAACGCAGCCGCCGCGGTCGGGTTCGAACCCGGGAACTCCGGATCAGTAGTCGAGCGCCCTAACCACTGAGCCACCGCGGCGGGTACTTCTTATGCTGCAATCACAAAAGCGGTGTGGGTCGAGAAAGCGTGTTCCGAATTCATTCGCACCCGCCGTGATGGCTCAGTGGTTAGAGTGCTCGGCTACTGAGCCGGAGTACCCGGGTTCGAACCCGACCGCGGCAGCCGCGTTTCGATGGAGGCGAAACGCAAAAAGGCGCTCGTGTGCTGTGCGATGTCAGTGCACGTTAAAGACCCCCGGTGGTCGAAATTATTCCGGAGCCCTCCACTACGGCACCTCTTTCTTCTTTCACTCCCTCATTCATCCCTTCCCTTACGGCGCAGTTCGGGTGTCCACCGAGATAAGTGAGACAGTTACTGGGTCATTTTCTTTCCGTAAAATCAACTTCCAATTTTTTTTCAATTCATCCGCGACAACAGAAGCGCCTGAGGCAGTGCTAAGCTGCTCCAAGCGAATCTGTCATCCACGAAATTTATCTTCCGACGAAGGTGTGTATGCTGTGATAACTTTCTAGACGTTTTCCTGCACTGAGACGCAGCCCCCGAAGGTATACCCAGTCGACGGGCACGAAAGTACGGAAATTTCTGTGGCTCGTAGAACAGAGTACCGCTATGAGTAGAACGTAATGCTTGGAATGCACACCATGCGTTGATTACGCTCATTTGTTCCTGAATGTCCAGTGAGTCAAAGCTCAAAATAGCATACGACGTGCACGGAGCCCAGTCTCGTATGTGCGCCGCTGGAATGGCGCTCACCTAGACACCGAGCAGTGCGCACGGAACAGTGCTCTATTAAACGAACCCCGAGGATAATCTGATGATGATGATGATGACATTTTTTTTATGGTGCAACAGCAGCTTTGGCCAAAGAGCGCCATGACACAAGGTACTCTTCTTTATTCAAAATAGGATCAGAGTTCTATTTTTCAAATATTTCACCCCTGAGAAGCCGAGCATCACGCGAAGAGAGAGCTTGTACCAATTTAATCATTGGTGGGTACCCGGCAGCACAAGGAGCCGAACCCCGTACTTCCAGCATGCAAGGAGGATCCTCACACAGTTAGGGCAAAGGGATAAATTGAAGCTGGCATGTATCGATAAGTTACCGCACAGCGACAACAAAAACTCTGCTTTCGCTGAAAGCTCAGCTTTGTAAGCCAGGAAAAAGTAATAAAAATGGCATACAGGTGTCGCCATCACCGGCTGATTTCGCAAGGAAAGTGTGGTTCGTCGAACGCAGTTTTTCCGCGCGCATCGCGGAGACTAAACTAAACGGGCATTTACTTCAAGACGGCGATCCCGGAGTGCTCTTCGGTGCAGAAGTAACCAGTTCGATCCAAGTGGCGGTAACGTTTATGAATCCAGTTTTCTCACTAATAGATACGCCTTTCGCTGCCGGACAAGCATCAAACATCCATAGAATCTATTTTTAATACGAAAAAAAAGATTGTAAGAAATGATCCGGTTTAACGATTGCTATCGCGAAGCGAACTTTTGCGTTTCAGCAGTTCCCATGTAGATGTCCGGTTTTGCCCAGAGTATAGCAGCATGGCCAAGACGAAGCGATAGACCTGACGACAGAATTTCGAACATGGGTTTGGTGCGGGAGGCCATTCTTCGCCAAGGCGAATGAACAAAGCCGCTTTCCATTTTGCGGCGGGAACGCAGAGTGCGAAGCTGGTTCACGGCGGGGTTCTCTGGCAAAAATGTTTCCTTCGCGCCAGGCGTCGCTGTGTCATCGTCGGTGTTCGCTGCCAGCGTACAACGCCAGTGCGTGCCAGTGGAGATGGGACGCCGCCAATGCGAGAGCGACCGGCGCGAGGGGAAACCAGCAGAGCCGCGGCTGACGAATGGTACCGGTGGTGGACGAGCACGTAGTACGTGCAGCAGGGGTGCCCGGGAGAAATGGGCGCCCCTTCTGCGCCTTTTGTTTCGCTCTCTCTCTCATTCTATTTATTTGCGTGTAGCCATTGGAGCCATCAGTACTGGGAGCGCGCGTGATCTCTGGCATCCCCGCCGAAGGGCGCCACTCTCGAAGAGGTTCTCCTCCTCCGCGAGATCCCGCGCGAGCATCCTCCGCTCAGCTTGGAGCCGCGAGTGTGCTCGAGAGGCCCCCTGCCGGACTGGGCCCGCTGCGACCGCTCCGCGGGGCGCACGCAGCAGCTCCCCGGCGAACGCATTCTTCGGCTTGGGCAGAGTAAATAAACGACCAAAGGAACCGCACGCAGACGCCGTTATTCAGCGCTGGTGACACGCGTGCTGAGACTGTGAAGAAAAGGGCTCGCCCTCTGGGCAGCACCGCGGGTGTTGTTACCAGGCCGATTCCCGGCGCCTTCCTTCGGGGCCGTACAGGAAAGGGTCTGTACTACGGCCACTGGCGCTCGCCTCGAGTCTGCCGAGCAGGCTCTCCGCAGCAGTGTGCTGGCCGCATGCAGGGCGGTTGCCGTCCTCTCTTCAAAGCCTCGTGGTGTCCAGCTGTGACGGACGACAGTCCGTGGGCAAAGCACCGAAAGCAGTTCATGTTTCGGAACCGTCCTCGGTGGCGATATCAACCGGGGGTGTCGGGCCCGGCGTCGCCATTTTACTTTACTTTTACTATTTTTACAGCGCTATTCTTATCCCGTTCATCAATTCTGAGCCGTTTTCAGCGTCCGCGCAAGCCCACCGCCGGGCACCCACCGGCAGACACGCACCTCCCGCCTTCGAAGCCAGCAAACCCCGCTTACGAGCCGGATGACTTCAGGCCACCGCTGCGCTGGTCTTGTGGTTAAGGGATCCACTCTTATATGTACAATATGTCATTCACTCCCAACTACGAGCCCAGCGCCTCCCGCATAGGAGGCGGATTGGTCTAAAAACACTAGACCAAAGCTGTGGAGGTGGTTTAGCATCATCGTGATATAACAACTATATTACGCCTATTCGCACGCTCTCACGACGCGATGCCACTTACGTTAGCCACGCTCAGACGCACTCCTTGACAGGCGATCCACTCAACCATTACGGCAACGAACGCACCTACTGGAAGTAGGTTAGCCTTATTTCCTCCTCATCCCCCCCCCCCCCCCCCCACACACACACACTTCCCTCACATATGGCGGAGCAGGACCGCTCCGCCTGCTGCACGACAAGCCGCTCTGTTGCCTCGTTCGGGTGCATACCAGTGGCGTCCAGCACAACCCGTGATATGAACCAACGTCACGGCGCTCAAGTCACACCGAATATGCTCCAGGCCAAACACGACTCGGACGTCTGTCGCAGTAATAAAGTACTTATCTCCCTCTAATATGTCTACGTTTATTGGCTAATGAACCCATGGATGGTGCCAGACACTTCTCGGTTTGAAGCGGTCGCCTCAGCGACTCTGATCGAGCGTCGTACGTACGCCCGTCTTCCAGTGGAGCGGCCGCGTCGGTTCCTTGCTCGCCGCGCGTGCGGACTGCCTGCATATATGCGCTCGCTCAAACGCCGCTCATCCCCTACCGTGTCGCTCACCTTCTTCTTCGTAACCTGCCCGCCAGGCTCCTCTGACCTTTGTCCGCACTTCATTCACAGCCACGCGTTCATTACGGTGTGCATGCATAATCGGGCACCTCATGAATGAAAAAAAAAGGCCGTCCCCAAAAACTAATTTGTATGCTCATGTGCAACGCGAGGAGAGCAAGTGCGCCGTAAACCCCCGAAGAAGCGCTCGTCACGTGGTTTGTTTCAAATAGCGCCTCGATGCGTCATTGTTAAACGAGCGACGAGTGTCCGCACGGCGCCAGCGCAGTCTTCTGCCGAAACCGAGGCCGGCGGTTCATCCCCCCTGCTGCGACTGCCGCCGAAGGCAAACGGGTTCCTTCGGCCGCCGCACTTGCAATGCAGAACGGCTGGTGGACACCTCGTAAAACACGCGTTCACTGATCTTGCGCCATTAGAGCATAATCTGAGTGTCAGGCAGAAGAAAGAAACCTGCTTTGTTACGCCGGAATATTTCATTCGGTGCTCGGCAGCACCGCTCTGAATCCGCCAACAAATCCGCCACGCTGGCGCTGTGATCGGCGGTGGTGGAGCAAGTCGCTCTGCACTGAGGCTCCGAATCGACCTTTGAAATTCGCTTTTTGGTTCGAGGAGTAGGGAAGCATGTGGAATCCACCATCGGACTCAACAAGCGTAGCGCATATGGCCGCCGCACTGGGCCGAGCAGCGTGGGTTGAGCTGGTTGCAGGCGCCTTTCTGCATGCCGAGCCAAACTTGGCACGGATACTTTACTGCAAGCTCAGCGACCGGTGACTAGAGATAGCAGCTGAAACGAATTCTTTTACCACCTGTTGTTGCCAATAAAAGGTTTTCGCGTCTACGGAATGCTGCTCCGCGTTCTTTATGGCTTCGGATTTGTGCCGAATGCAGCTGCTCCTTCTCAGGGGACCAATAAGCAGCCCTGCATCAATGTGACGGCGCCGGGATATCCGTAACGTCCTTGCATGCAGTGGTGCCGGTGAAAAACTTTTTTAATGCTCCAAAAAAGAGAGTTTGGGAGTCAGAAGACCCCGCTACATGGTCGGCACCCTTAGTCCGGGACACCGCACGACGAGGCCCCGTCTCGCGCCCGCTTTGCCAGAGCCATTTGGGAATCCAGCGTGCAGCAGTTGAGGAGGGCAATGTACCGTGCCTCTCGGGTGGGGGTAGGGGAAAGGGGAAGGTGAGCATTCTCAGGACATGCCCACACCATGTGAAAGACATCGCAGATCGCTCCACAGTGCTGGCAATTGACGCCCGTCTATGTTGGGATTAGAGTGTTTAACTGTGGCAGGACAGAGAAGAGTTCCTGTCTCCAGCGGCCGCAGAGTTCACTCCTCCGCCTTCTCAGCCCATTGGAAGGGGCCGGGTAGAGGCGGTGGCTGCCGTCGGCCCCATGCAATCGTAAAATGGGTTAATGCCGAAAATGGTGCTCGCGAAGCATTGCGCCCGTGTCGTCCAGCAGCCGACATGGCCGGCCGCACCACTTTGGGAGCAACGTCACCTTCCATATCGCCGAACAAACTGCTCGCTGCTGCAAAGTCGAACGTTGCACCCTTCGATAGTGCTTCTGTTTCCCACGCCGTCGTTCATGCTCGCAGCTTAAAGGACGCTGGGGACGAATTGAACGTTTTCTGCATTGATGTAGGATTCCCACTTTGCAATAACAGAGACGCTACTCTGACCGAAAAGGGAGCTTGTACAATCTAGAAAAGGTCAGACAGTTAAACACAGGTGACGCCACCACTGGTCTTTTTCGCAAGCAAACTTCGATCGTGATGCCAAACCTTTATTTATTAATTTTTTTGTGCAGGATCCTGAGGCTAGGCTATAACGCCAGTCACTTCCGAAAGGCGACGCGACCTTGACGTCACTATCGTTAAAATGGAACGGCGGGAAAATTTTTTAAATCCAATTTTATCAGCAGTAGGTGAATGTTTTGCTGCTAGAGAAGCATCAGTACAGCCACAAACTGCCACAGAACCGATTTTTACGAGCAACAAAAACTGGCTGTGGTGGTTGTGAAAACATCTCTATTGGACAGCACCCGTACACAGGCGGGGCTCAAGCTGGCGTCGGTGTCTCGAACGCTCAGGCGCCGAGGGTTGCTTCGCGCTTCCCCGGCCGCTCCCCATTGCCGAAGGAGAAACCATGTATCGCGCACTGCTTCCGCCTCGACAAGGAGGGGGCGACAGGCGGACGGAGGCAGCCGGAAGTTCAAAACGAGGCGATTTCCCCCTCTCCCCCTTCGCTTTCTTCGCCCATCTCAGAAGACCTCGCGGTTGACTGGTGCCTTCCTTATCGGGCTCCTTCCCGGGTCGTGCAGTGCAACGCTCGTACGTGGCAGCAGCGGAATAATAACGGCCAGTGGCGCAGCAGAGACGTCTGGCACGCGAATCCTCCGTCCAGGCTGGCAGCTCACTGGCCGCGCGGAGAGGCGAGGAAGATGCATCGCTCTGCGTGCGCTCACAGATCATTTCTTGTTGTCCCCTATATGCGGAGGGGCTTGCCAGCACACCCGTTTCGAGCATGGTCCGCGTTTGTCCGCTCGGGCGGTTCTCTCTCGCGGTGCTTCTACCCTTGGACGCAGCAACATGAATGAGCTCTCCGCCATTCAAAGCTTCCTTTTAGACACTCCCGAAGAGGCTCCCATCCTCATATTTCTCTAAATCCCACCTTCCGAATGCTCATGCTGAAAACTCATTTGTAATCAAGCCATTCAAAACTCTGCATGTATATTAGCCCTCTTCCCATTTTCAGTCACCCATTTCACAGCAACCGGTTTGTTGCTAATTTTAGCCTCCATTCCGCGTACCTTTATTTTTGTTCCTCTATTTGAAAACTTGCTTTCGAGCATTTGTCAGCGGCCGGCCGTGTCTTGGCCCATCGCCCACAGTGGGTATATGCGCCATTTTCCCCTTGGGGACAACAACAACAGCGAGCCCTAGCTGTGCCGTTTGACCGCACCGACCCCATATTGGCAGATACAGGACAGAACTGAGGCATGAAGGGAAAACGCCAAATCTGTCAGCGATAGCAACCGCAAATGTGCGCAGCGATGGAGTGGGCGCTGAATGCGTATCCCGAAACGTGTCTAGGCTGTACAACAAGCCTGCTGTCCATCTTTTAGCACAATGAGCTCCTGGCGAACGCGAGTGCACGGCACACGCGGTTCTGCGGGAGCCTGGGGAGGAGCTGTGCCTGGCCTTGCGCGCGGCAGAACCATTACCGCCATTCGCTGACATGCATGGCTTCACTTCCTGCAATGCTGCCGTTCTATCGCGTTCCACCGAAGCGGAGTCTCGAAGACTTCGCTCTCGAATAAGCCTGACAGCGGCCTCTTGTGTTGCGTGCAGCGGGTCATCTGCGCGCTTTTACGATTGGTGCTGACCACAGGAGGCGGGCACGTATGTGCTCCTACCCCCACTTGCTACTCCTCAGAAAAAAAATTTAAAAATTGCAAGGCGACCCTCGGAGCAACGTCACCTTTCCTTCAACCACCACCTTGCATTTAGCGACACTTTTGAGGGAACAGTCGCCGGCAGTCCAAATGAAAGGAGGGGGTAACACATTTCATTGGTGCAGCATAAGTGAGTGGCTGCGGTGAACCGAAGGAGCACAGCTGACGGGGTGCTGTGGAAAGCGCTGAGGGAACCGCATATCAAGCATGTAGCACGAGATGTTGATGCTACTAGGTTGAACAGAACGCGTTGTGGGGCGAGTTGGTTCGACACGAGTGTGGCAGTCGACGCCGAGACGGGGACGGAATAATTTGTGGACGACACACGTAAGAAAGACCGGAGAGGACAGGGCCGATCGATGGCTGGGTGGACCACGCAGCCTCCGAGTGTGCTTGGAACGAAAACTGACTGTGTAGCTTTCGTTTTAGCCGCACGGCTTCGCCCAGAAGGGTGCGGTCGGATAGAACTTAAGTCTGCACTGAATCCATGGTAAAACAGCGCGGAAAAAACACAAGGACGGAACAAACACGACGACACGAGCGCTGACTTTCAATTGGTGATTTATTACGCACGTGTGTACATATACTATTCCCGCCAAACACTACACAGAACAAAAAAGTAATCGAGAAACACTGCGTCATCACTGAACATCTTAAATCTACCTTGCTGCAAATGCATGCTCCAAGCAGGTGATTTCGTGGTTAGCCAATGATAATGAGGGCTTGCTAATGCATGCTGCACCCCCCTTGTCAATATGATATGTCTCTACTAGTTCTCTTACTATCCGATCTTTATGTTTGAACATGACAGATCTCTGATGAAGCAATGGGGCGCACGTGTGCTTAGGTTGCCTGCAGTGCAGCGCCAAATGCGAACCGGCTGCCCTGTCCAAAGAATTGTGATGCTCCCTCAGCCGTTCGTTAAGACATCGCCCAGTCTGGCCAACATATCACCCACCGCATGAAAGAGGGATCTTGTATACTACACCTTCGACGCACTCAACCCTCCTCTCTGTGTGTGCTGTGGTACAACCACCACCAATCGTCCTTCCTGGTAGGGACTCTCGCTTCCGCTGCACAGCTCGGCAAATGTTGCTTAATTTTCTGCGAGACGAAAATACAACATCAACTAGAAATTTTCGCCCCACTTTCTTCAGACGGTGTGATAATGCATGGACATAAGGGATGACAGCAATCTTCCGGCGATTCGTGACCTCATCTTCCTGAGGAGCACGCTTATGCTCCGATTTGATTTTGGCCAACAGCCTTTCGCATAACCTTCCGATAGTTGCCTCAGGAAAACCAGCGTCCTTAAGCCTAGAAATCTGGCCACCAACCAACTTGCTCAGCTTTCCGTACTCCTAAATCTGCACTGAAGCTCCGCCCAAATTCAGGACCGCCGAACAGAATTCCCCCGTGACAAAAAGTAGACCCCTGTTGAAGCTTTCAAGTTACCTAAACAAGAAGCTAATCATGCATGAGACGAAATTATAAGCTCAAGAATTTTAATGCCTCTGGCTTGTCTGATAGAGCCAAACATGAAAAGGCTGATTTGTTCACTGTTGTGAATGGTAATACAGGGCGCCGCGTACCGTGTTCATTGTTACCAGTTGCTGTTCCTTTTAAAGGTGTATCCTACAATAGTTGGTAACTTTGCCGAACTCTGCACGCGTGCAGTTTCGTTGAGATCGGCCAGAAAAGAATGGACAGCCCCTGAAATGAAACGCGCCACACTACAAGTGGGGGACCACATCCGTACCTAGGTCAGCACACTCAGCGAAACCACGCGAGAACAGAAGCAGCTCTCCTTTCGTTCACCTGCAGCGCGCGAAAAAGGCTATCACTCGGTGAAGGAATTGGCAGATGATCGATGGGTCGCTCCGACGGTAATGCGCGAGCACGGCTCGTTGCCACTGCACGGGCCGCCAAACGCGCTTCCTTGGAAGCCTGTCTGATTTCCTTACTCTTTGTCGCCGCTTGATTTCGTGCAAGCGCGAGGCACGGGATGCACGAGGCTTCTGTGCTATAATCATAGATTGCCTATTTTTTTGTTTAGGAAGGGAAAACGGCGCAGTATCTGTCTCACATCTGGGAGGACACCTGAACCGCGCCATAAGGCAAGGGTCATGGCACGTTTAGAAAACCGGCAACCATTTCTAATTATTTACCAAAGTAGAAGACTGGGCGAGTTGTCTAATTCTTTAATTTACAACCTATACAGTTCAGTAAAACTTGGTGCTGGGCTAGTTAGTGCAGGACATACTTTAAATGTAAAATGCCTCACCGCTAGCGACCACGGGACGACGACACAGCACGACACACGCACTCTTCGCTTCAGTATACGGTATCGACGGTGTATCGCTTTGCCCCAAGATTCCTGCGTATTCCATGTTTGTACTCAAAGGCAAGGAAAATGTGGCGACCATGGCGATGTTTCTAGCGCATTGGCGTGTATATACACCGTCATCGGTGCTAAAAAGAAAAGAAGGACCTACTCAAGGCAGTTGCTTTGTTTGTGTTTACGTCCGTATCACGGGGTCGCATGCAGGCTACTGATCGCAGCAGAGGTCACATGCAAACCGGCCGCAGCCATCGGCGAGGACCGACTGACCGGGCGCCGCAGCTGCGAGGGCGCTGCGAGCTGCAAATGAGCGAGGCGACCCCCATGACTTTCATTTAGTGTTTTTTTTTTCTTTTATCGCACTGTGTTTTTTGTCCTTCTGGCGGAGGGCGCGCATAGCGGAAGCCGTCCACTTCCGGGCACCGGCGTTTCCGTCATTCGCCGCTCCACTGGCTCCGCCGCCGACGTCCACCACAGCAGCTGCACCCGACCCGCCGCCGCTAATTTGCCAGAGAAGAAGCGGCCTCCGAGCGTCATCTGCGGCTTCCGCCACGCTCGCTGAGACGACACTCGGCCGATCGGTCAGCCTTGGCTCGCAGCGTGCGGACACGGCGCAGTCCCACATCGAGGCACTTGCTCCGCGGCGCCACCACAGGCACGCTGCAACCAGACGGCAGACAATCGTCCAGCTTTCGCCAATTACTTGGCCCACCAGAGCGGGTTCCCGGCTTAATTCAATCGCACACCAGAACACGGCAGTAACTTCTCCACAGGAACTTAGTGATTGCTCAGCACGTGGTGGCTGCCATGCATGTGTTTCTTTACGTAAATTTTCTAACGCGTTTGCGCTCCAGCTATATTAGTGCAACTTGGGCACTGAGGCAAATTCACGTTTCTGCAACGCGCTTGTGCACAGAAATGCGCTACGGGAGCCGTGATCAAACCCCGCCGCGGTGGCTCAGTGGTTAGGGCGCTCGACTACTGATCCGGAGTTCCCGGGTTCGAACCCGACCGCGGCGGCTGCGTCTTTATGGAGGAAAAACGCTAAGGCGGCCGTGTGCTGTGCGATGTCAGTGCACGTTAAAGATCCCCAGGTGGTCGAAATTATTCCGGAGCCCTCCACTACGGCACCTAATTCTTCCTTTCTTCACTCCCTCCTTTATCCCTTCCCTTACGGCGCGGTTCAGGTGTCCAACGATATATGAGACAGATACTGCGCTATTTCCTTTCCACAAAAACCAGTTATTATTATTATTATTCTTTCACTCCCTCTCTTATCCCTTCCCTTACGGCGCGGTTCAGGTGTCCAACGATATACGAGACAGATACTGCGCCATTTTCCTTTCCCCCCAAAACCAATTATTATTATTATTAGCCGTGATCGGCATGCCGGCAGAACATATATCAGGCCTCCTGCTGGAGTAGAGTTCAAGGACAGACGCAAGTTGGAGGGAGCGGTACTATGCAGCTTCAACTATAATGCGGCTGCATTCAACCTTACAATTTACGTTCGTTTTATCCACTGATTTCCCTACATGACACCCGGCGGGGGGGTAGGGGGGAGGGGGGGCTGTCACACCCTTGTTAATTCGTAACGATTTTTTTCTTTTCTGCACAAGTCGGGGAATTTTTGCAATAATTGTCACGAGTGTTGGAGTCATAAACGTTGCTAGTCCTACGCCGCACACTAACGACACAAAAAAAGTTAAAAATGACCTCCTCTGCCCTCAACACCCACGTACTTTCAGTTCCTGAAAGAAACCCCCGGTTTTATCCGCACATGCACCCGGCGCGAGCAGCGCAGCGGTCTCGTCCTACATGACCCGTGCTGCAGCTGGAGCTCGGGCTGCGTGCGCTTTACTCGAGAGACGACGAGGCAGCCGCTTCCGACGCCAACGGCCTCCGAGACACACTCCCTGTGCACACACAGTCCCAGCGACGAGGGGCGGTCAATGAACCGAGCCGCCCCCACCGTCCGTCTGCGCGGGGCGGTCGTCGGAGCCCGATATGACGACTGTGTGGCTGGGGCGAAGAAATTGTCGCCGCAGCTACTCCCGGCGGTCTTCGAGGCTTCCGGGATCCCGCGTGACACGCTGGCCTGGTGGAAACGGGTGGCCGTGGCGGTCTGCCGCGCACGCATTCGGCCCGTTTCACATGATGCGACTGGATCGAAAATATTCGGTGTAGTCGGTGAGGCCGCAGTGCGATTTTCGGTCACTGCTTTCACATGCAACATCGACACAGCGAATTTGGTCGGAGGGACGGGCAAGGTTTTTTGGTGCTTGCATAGGCAACCCATTATCAAACGCGACGGAAACGTCACACGGAATGTGTTGATGATTATATGGCCAGCGTATTTTTAGATGCAAGGCAATATTTCGCATGTTTTGATTAGAATAAACAGTTTTGCTTCCACCGCGGCAACAGCTCCCACGTCGCACGCGGCGCTCCCCAATGGTCAGTCGCAGAGCGAACACACCGACGCTGCGACTGAGTACCAACCGGACGGAACTCGATCGCAAGCCGTCTGCGAATAGACCGACGGCCCTCCCCAGTCGCAGATCGACTGAATTCGCACTGTCGCAGGTGTAAATCGCACGCCCGTGAAACAAACGGGCCTTCGTCGTCAAAAGGACTCGGATGCAGTAACCGCCGAGTCTCACCATGCAAATTAAATTGCTTGTGATTGATAAAAAGCGCGACAGGCGAACGTGCTGCTTCGTACGTTCGCTCAGCTACGAGTAAACTGCGTCAGAACGCTACATCGCCCTTTCGATAAGTGAAAGCGATACGGCCGCCCCTTCCGCGGCATGTGCGGCGTGCTGTCACTTCGCAAGCAGTATCGTCGACCCGAGTGATTCGTCACCGCGCTTTCGGGGCCAGCGGAAATATCCGCCCACTGCGGCCATACACTTCGGCGCAAACAGGGGCGAAATACTTCGTCGCGGTTCGGCTCCCAGCGAACACATTCTCCGTCGCGTATGCCCGACGTTTTAATGACTCCCCGTCAATAAACAAAGCAAGAAATGCTGTGGCATTCGTTTATCGCCAGCCCCGCTGGTAGCGATGGCAAGTCAGAGAAGCGCTCAAGGCGAAGGAAGATTACCCAGCGTCGGTGGCAAGCTTTCGTTGGCACAAGCGAAGAGGACGGATCGCGTCACAGCCTAAAGGAGGCGGGGATCGCTTCTGCTCCAAGCGTCCAAGAAAAGCTTGCGCAGTGCGTGGCGGTAAGCCGTCAGCGTGCGTCCCTTATTTCAGAAAGAGTTGTGTCCCCTGTGCTGTGTGTCCCCTTCTTTCGTTGTGTTCTGTGTCACCAGTGCTTTTCTAACGGCCACTTGCCCCTCTTCGCGCGCCGTCGCGAGATGCCCCGCGCGGCGGGCCCCCGCGCCCTCTTGTTCTGGGAAGCCACTCCCTCGTGTGGACGCCGCGCCGTCCCCTCTGTCCTTCGGGCGGCGGTTCGGCTTCCGCCTCGGTCGACGCTGGTCGCACCCTCTTTAGTAGTAAATAAACAGTGTGAAATTACCGCGTGTCTTTTGCTGCATTGACATCAACTTCCGGACACGACAGAAAGTCGACGCAAATTTCCCATGTCGGCCGACGTGCACTTGTACACAAGTCAATCGTGTTAGTATCAGTGATCGCAGTGCCACTAGCAGCAGCCGAAGTACCATTGGCAAAAAGTAACGACAGTAACAGCAGTAGTGGTTGTCGCGGTGGTGCTATTGCCACGGGCTGTAATGCGCCGCAACAACTTTTTCTGGCAATGTAGCGGAAGCAATGTAGTCCCCGCTTAAAAGTTGTTACTTTTCGCTCAAACCATAGTTCAGTGTCAGTATTCGTTATTTGAGGCATATATTTAACATAACTGCCAACTTTTAACAAAATTCAAGGAAAAAGCAGTGGTCTTGACTCGTTACAAAAAGCTTCAATAGATGGCGCCAGCTGCACCAACAACAGAGTGCAGATACCGCGGAGAGCAACGCGCAGGCAGCCATGGGGCACCGTCGTGCGGGCGAACTTACTGCCGGATTTACACAGTTAGGAATAGTCCGGCGATGTCGTTTTCCCTTCATTGCCTAGAGAAGCTGTTACCGAATACAGCAGCCCAACACTGGTCTTGATCAATATGTTCCAATTGCGCTTGTAAGACCTTTTCTTGAGGGATCCGTCGGCGTCGCCACACAGCTCGCTGGGCTGTCGTGCGCGCTCGACGCTAGCGCGGTGGAAGAGGCTGCGGAACCGGTTTGCAACAGCCCAGAGAGGAGGCGTTTCGGCATCCTCCTCGCCCGATGGAAAGGTCTGCAGTGTACGATCAAACGACTGAATAGCGCTAACAGACAGGATGTAAGAGAACACAGACACATGCGCTGTTTTTTTCCTAACATCCCGCCCGGGCCAGCCGGATTATTCACCATCAGCGGCTCTGAACGATCGCATTCCAGGTGTTAACCTTCGCAGGTGTTCAAATCCTGCGTAGTTAATCGGCACTTGTTGCACACAATACGGGCACCGCAAGGTGCCCGTTTTGGTTCGCAAGCGAACTTTAGCCAGCACTGCACCACGCCGCCGCCGGCGGGGGCTTGAAGGAGACGCCTGTTATCAGGCGGCGGATGCGTAGGCGAGGCCGACTGTGGTGATGTCAGGCCTCTCCTAATAATAGGCGACTCGGCGGGCGGAATCGGCCGCCTGTGGTCCGCCCCGGGCCGGGGAGACCTTTATCAGCACAGGCCACTTGTCTGTACCCCCCCAGGCAAGTGGCCATCTTTATTTGCTCATGCTTCTGATAGAGTGCATCGTGCCGACGTCGTTCTCTAATCTGGTCCCTCCGAACGACGACGCCTATCTTTCTTTTCTCTCTTTCGCTGCCCTTCAGATTACGAGCGAGGGCGGCGGCGGAGTTTATTGTGTCCACGCTATTTCCGCCAAACGGTGGCGAAGTGCGACAATAACGATAGTCCCGGCCTCATCTGCTGTATCATAGAAGACGAGGCAAGTTTGGAGCGGTGGCTGACGTCGAGCGCTTCCAGATACCGGAAAGAGCCGGTCCTTTGAAGAAACAAGCGTCCAATCTATGCGATATCGGCGCAGAACAGTCGAACACCCGATTGGCCCGTGCGATGTGGTGCGCCGGTCTGCTCTTGAGTAACGATAACCAGGACTACACGAGATAGAAGCGCCTCGCGAATCAAGTCGCTGTTTTTAAGGTAGGCACAACGTAAATATAGGAACATGCATTACATGAGCCAAAAACTGCCTGGTCCGGTTGGCGTACGCGTTAACACGGATTCTAATATACTGCCTCTGACAAAAGTCCATACAGATCCCCGTAAATATAAGAAGAGAGGTTCATCGTCGTTTATATATATGCCTCAACCCAGTAACTTTAAATCGCGGCACAGGCGGTGAGCTGCAGACGTATTTGATTGCTTAATTCCGGCCTTTACCGTGTTCATTCTAGACCGCACACTATATCGAACGCCATCATGTACTGGCCATGTGTGGTTGCCAGACCCGGTAACATTCCTCATGGCACCTGCAGTAAACCCGATCAACTCAATCCACTCCAAAGCATGCAGAAGGTGACGTCGAATGTCGCCGAGGGCTGAGAAGTTGGCGCGAATGTTTGCTAGCTCTTGCAGAGGCCTCACGATTTCAGAGGTGACGCGCCAAGTGTAGGATTCAAGTGGCGTATGCGTCTGCCGTGTCCCACGCACAAATTCATCATTTTCTCATTTCCTTCGTGATATGATTAAGCCACTGTGTTAGTATTATACCGTGGGCGCTTCACTTGGTGAAGTCTGTCCACCCATTACGAGGTAGCAAAGTGACGTCTCAGGCCTACAGAGTACCTGTAACCGAAACTGGAGGCGGAGATGCGATGGTAGGACGCACTCTAGCCTGCTTTCGAAAAATCCTCCGCCGTGGCTACAGAGGCCCCCTTGGCGCTGTTTCCAGTTGGCGCCGCTCCTTCAATGACGGGCCTCAAAGCGTCGTGAATTTCATCGTGTAAAGGGAACCAACAGTCGATTCTATGTCGCCGCGAAATCCCAGCTCTCTCATCAGCATAGCATCCGCCGCTGCCAAAAATTTCCCTTCATCTGTCCTCTGGAAAAGCTGCTCTGTCGTGATGCCACTGTCGTGGCGCACGGCTGCAGGGGAAAATATTGTAGGCCACTAAATCGTAAAGGACCGCTGGTATTTTTTTTTACGGCCTAATACGACAGTCGTCGGCAACGCAGCATGCCAGATAAGCCGCAGTAAAGGAAGTAGCTGCGTAGAACCGCAGGCGCTGTAATACGCAATGCGCGTCCTTATTTCTTCTTTCGTTATCGCAGCAGCGCCCCTTTTCCGCTGCTTCCACGATGCAGCGCCGAGCAGCGAGACTTCGCCAGAGACGCGCTGCGCTGCCGACCATTTGGTCCCAAATGGAGCCCGGGGGTGCAAAACGGCACGAATAAGCAGTGGGACAAGCTTGTGCTGCAAGCACAGCATCTGGAATCGTCCTCCAGCCACCCGAATCCCGGGATAGTTGTGAAATTGTAGAGCCCACCTACACTGCTGTACATCGAACGCTGTGTAAAATTTCCCGTCTGGGCAAGTACAGAGCTTGGAGTGCTTTCCCTCTGACCGAACTTCACCCTTCGCAGAAGGCGCGGAAGGGCGCCACGTCGGACGCAAGGGGCGCTGAAAACCCTGCCGGCACGAGGTATTCAGCGCATCTATATATGTTTGACGTATGCTATACAGTTTCACAACGCATGCATGCGGGACGAACCAGCCTCTACAGATCTATACACTTTGTCCATTTATCTAGAATCGACGCATTTCATATCTTACGAGAGATGGGATGCAAAATGTTACGGATCATGTGGGAATGCAGGCATATGCCGGCTGCTCGGGGCCTTCGGATCGCGCGGAGGTTGAACCCGCGGTGGTTGTCGTCCTGTGCCTATACCATACAAACCGCGGGATATATCAGACGCCTGCCAATCGTATCGCCCTGATTTTCACCACAGAAGTATCATTGAGGCTACAAGACAGAGTAAAGTTGCAGAAAGCCAAAAATCCCACACCCAGAAAATAAGCCGACACTGATAGCTAAGATGAGAAAAAACGCGCGACTTGATGAGAGAACGATCTAGAAAGTGTCAAGCAAGCTAGAAGAGCAGAACAAAGACGCAGATGGAGCAAGGGCGCCTGAAGGAAGGAGAAAGCTTGGAAAACGAGAGAGGCTCACAACAGACGGCACGGCAGCAAAGAGAGAATGAGGACAGCGTGCGCGTTCTCCTCTTCTGTAGTCCCGCTTCTTGGCGCTAATCCTGCACGGAAAACAGCTCTCATGCGCTGACGTCGAAGACACTGTTTCTTCACTTGCGCTTCGTCACTACTGGTGACGAAACAATATATGCCGCCAGCTGATGTATACGCCCCTGTTTCTGCAACCGGTTTCTCAAGATGGGCTTTGTGTTACAAATGAGGAGCTAACGCTTTCTGAGCAACTTGTGCGGCCTTGGCGACACCTGACCGCCATCTGGGCACAGGGAACGTGGGCTTAGACCACCTTTCTTCGCCGGACTTTAGCCGGGCACGAGGCAAGTGCATACAGTTGTTCTACACAACGACAACGCAGTGGACGCCCCCTTTGTAGCTCCATTGACTGTTGTGTCCGCTAAGAGATAACTCCAAGCCAATAAAGATAAGCGCCCTACAAAGGTTCAGGATTGCAGCACTGTAAGACCGAGAAAAGCGTTACTGCTCACAATATTATTCCATAGGCTACAGTTAGCCTTTTTTCAAGCATTTCACATCTGAAAAGCAGAGAATCAGGCTGATAAAAAGCTTGCACCCAATGGAAAATTCATGGGTACCCGGTGGCACTTGGGATCGCACCCAATGCCTCCCGCTTAAGCTCCACCGTAAGCGTATGACGCGATAGCATTAATGGGTCCCAGCAACAGCCTGGGCGTATCATTTCGCAGACTCGGACACTTTTGTTTGTGTTTTTATTTATTTATCATTTTCAAATTCTTTTTTACTTTTATCACGACAAGACACACAAGAAGTGCTTTTAACCAAGTCGAGCGAAAACGTCCCTTGTGGTTGCTTGAATTACCCGCGCTATGTCATGTGGTTGTGAGGTCACGGCCCTCTCGACCAATCCTGACTTCCTCGACATGCCAATGCCAACTACGCCGGTTTCGCGCAGCTACTGTCATCAACGGAGGATCTGAATTTGCGCCACAAATAAGCAGAGAAAACTGCGACACTGAAAATTCGATTAGAGCGAAGTCTAGTCCAGTGCAAGAGGAATGCATATAAAGTTCAGGAGAGCAAGCTGCCGGGCTAATTGTCGCTGCGTGTTGTAAAGTATAGTCAGCACAATTGTCCGAGCATTGTGTGAGTGGTACGTCTGTATATTCTGCTGAATGTGCTTTTTTAGATTTATTTTGTAATAACTTGTTGCTTGACTTTTGTGTTTTTTCTGCCCTCTCTGCTCGCCATTCCCTTCATATATGATTTGTACGACAACATGAATAAACAGTTGGTGAACGTGTCCTCTCTTCTGCTCATCGTCCGTTTTTTGCGCCGACTTCTTCACAACATGCATATAAATTATCGCAGGTTTTGCAGATTTCATCGCCACACCACATTTCCACACGCCATTGACGAAGCGCTTTGGAATCAGTTCTAGCGGTGAACAAAAGTGCACAACCGAGAGATAGGCGCAACCGCGCACGTCAGCGTCAGGGCCCGCACGAAAGGAAAAAAAGGCACGACTACAGCGCAGCAGAAGCGTTCATTCAATGAAGATACTACGCTGCGTCCTATAGCTCCGCGAAAGTTGTCCTCACAAGCACTGCGCTCTGCCACTGCGAAGCGCCTTTGCTTTCCGGCCCCATTGTTTGGATGCTAATCGACACCCCGACGCAAACGCAGGGGGGATGAAACACCATTGTCAGTCACAACTCGGACAGGAAAGATCACGGTGCCGAGATAGGGATTCATTCCTTTGCTTTAACTGCGCATGCGTAACTGTGCGCTTTTCCCCTCTCCCTTCTGACGACCGCTGCGCACTTTGGCGGCTTCCGTGGCTCTGAAAGATACGACGGCGGGGCGTTGCTCGGAGGTCTGCATGCAGGTGTCCGCATTTATGGGAAGCTTTCATGGGAGTGGAACTTGCCGAGCTAGTTGGTTCTTCCCTCACATGTTCACGGGAGGCCATATGGAGCAGTGGCGCCCGAAAGTTAGACATGCTGCGTCACTTCCGCCCAACCGCAACGTCATGTGCGGTGGTATTTTGCGCAAATTTGTGAATTCTTGTTCTTTTTTTTTCTTACATCTTATCTACCTATTCCAGCAGTCGAATCTTGTAAGGTTGATATTATCTACAGACGGGATTAGCCTTGCGTTATTCGGCCGGCAATTGCTCCACCGTAGCGAGGCATTAAATAATAGAGATAACAGTTTGTGGTCCAGTTCCTAAACGAAACATATCTCTCTTACCGCGCATCCAAGCACTCACAAACAAGAGCATTGAACAGACACCATCTGAAGACTAATTATCAGTATCCGGGAGGAATTTTAGAAGCAAGCCGGAAGCGTCCCTTCTAACTGCTCCGTGCATCAAGAATGTCTCGCTGAGATGCATGTGGCAATAAGGGTAAAGATCATACTTTACAATGCGTTAGTACTTTCTCATTTGCAGTATTGTAACATAGTGTGGGGCACAACAGGCATAACAAATCTTAACAAGATACATCTGCTTCGGAAAAAAGCAGTGAGATGTATTGCCAATGTACCACTCTTTTCTCCCACCAGGAATATTTTTGTAAAGTATGAAATCCTTCCAATATTTGCGTTATATACTTATAGACTACTATCATGCTACAAATCTCACCTAAAACACCCCGACAACCTCATCATTTTGCTTGCACAACTCAGAGAAAACGCCAGCTGCCGTGACACAAGACACAGAGAAATTTGGTTTACCCCAACACCAGGAGCCTATTATGTGAATCAATCCTTATGTTATAACCTTCCAATTCTGCTGAACAGATTAAACGAAGAAAATTTTGACATAACCCGAAAATCAAAACACGAAATTCGGGAATACTGCCGGGAGAATTCTTTTCCGAATTTCAGATGCAATCTTTCTGATTATTATGCACCATTCTTTGTATGATTATCTATGACCTTTTCATCGCATCGCATTTTATTTCGTCATTTTTGCATGATGTGCATAGGTGGCCTGCGAAGTGTTGATTTATTTACTTTTGCTTTGTATGTATGTATGTTTGTTGTATGTATAGCCGTCGCTTTTCCTCCTGTACTGCCGGGTATGTAAAGGAGCCGGGACCATTGTCAAGCTGTCGCCACAGCTTTTAGTCCCGGCTCCTCCTTTGTAAGAAAGGAATAAACTTCAACTTCAACTCTTGAGGGAATCGAACAGCACCCAGGTACTCTCCGCGTGCTGATCTTCCCTGCACATGAGATAAAGTCAGAGCAAACACCACACGAGGAACTTAGGGGAGACGATGGCAACCCTGTCTTGCACATCCATGATATGCTGTGATATACGAGCAGAACCAACGTGAACTGCGGTGCAATATAGTGGTTTGAGCATTTTGGTTTCGCGTGGCCCTTTAGCGTAAGCTACCGCACAATTAAGGACGCGGTTCAGGCGACTGGCACCAGCAAAGGGCGCCGATTGACGAGTAGAGTCAAACTGTAAAGAATTACCAAATTGCGAAAGGAGCAGTATAGAGTCAGTACCCACGCTTTGTACATTTCCTTCGCAGAATATGACAGCGCCACAAACACAGTGAGGAAGGCAGCTGTACCCTGGACAAAACAGAGAGATAGAGAGAGAGAGCCAAGGGGAGGGGGAGAAGGAAAGGCGGGAATGTCAACTTTGTTGGGGAAAACGGAAAAGGAAAGACATATAACGATATACTCCGTGTTCTTCAAATAAATACTTCGTTGAACAGAGCACTCATGTCCATGTCGTCTTTCTTCTTGTGTCCTAGTTTTTCGGTTCAAATCCATCCTGGTCCCGTGTTCGAACTTTGACTCCGGGAACACGGCCTGTTCGGGGCAGTCGCTCTAACAAATAATCTAACCAGGACGCGTTCATAATCAACGACTTAATAACTTGGAGTTATTGATCAATTCGCTCTCGCTCTCCGTCCTGGTAAGCTAAGTTTCTATAACGACTGCCCTGGTCAGGCAGTGGTCCCGGGTTCGAACCGCGGATCAGGACGAATTTTCCTTTATCTGCGAAGTTTCCGTGAAAGCTGTATAGCTTTCCTTTATACAACATTTTGGGCGAGTTGGTTACCTACATTCATTATTACAGCGCAAAGACGGCACAGAACAAGAAGGGGACACAACAGCGCTGTTGTGTCCCCTTCTTGTTCTGTGCCGTCTTTGCGCTGTAATAATGAATGTAGCTTTCCTTTGTAGCCGTATGCCTTCGCTTGTGTGGATGCTAATCAGTATTCCATCGCTTATTACAGTCGAATCCGTTCGCCATCTCAAATGTTCCAATGGAGATAAAACAGCTGAACGCGGCCAGTCTGACCCGGACAGACCACGAAGCGAATGGTAGCGCAGCTGTACTTGGCTAGGGATAGAAGGCCTCATATGTTCTGTTATTCCTAGACTTTTACATACATTAAAGGCGCTGTGACGCCCGAACAGCAAAGCAGGAGGCATGGCGAAATGCAGAGAAGAGGTGCACGAATATGGTGGCCAGCGCACAAGGAAGACGCGCACAGAAGGAATCCAGACGGGACAAACGCTAGACTTGCAACTGAATTCTAATTCGGAAAGGACGTATTTGTACAAAGACTTTATATTCTATTCTCCTTTACTATATGTCGAATTATAGCAAGCAACTAGCCCAATTAAGAGCCTTGGCAGGAGCACGAAAACGGTTTGGCACCAAATAGATGTCATGCAAATATGTGTGTAAAAATAAAAGCCATACAAAAATGAGTCAATACAAACAATACCAAAAAAAACTATTGAGAGCCTCAGTGTTAAACTGAAAACTCCTTGCTAACAGATGTAGGTGTAAAAGTAAAGTGAATAAAATTGTGAAATATTTTTGATATAAAGTAACACACTGTTCAAAAATAAAACTGCCTAAGTAAACAATTAAAAGGAGCTAATTCCAAAGAAGAACGGCTGGTTGAGCTAGTTGGTATTCCTTCATAATTTCCTAACCGCGCTTCAGAAACAAGCAGAGAACGAGAGGGGGGCACAGACGCGGCGCTGAACTTCGTTTACGACTGAATTTTTCAGAAAATTCAATTGTAGCTAGGTTCATCGCCGTGTGTGTGTGTCTCCTCTCATTCTCTGTCCTGGTTCTGAAGCACGGTTGGGAAGTTATGTAGGAACACACTCTGATTAGCGAAAGATAAACACGCTTTGTTTTATTTTTGCTTTCTACCAAAGCCGCAATCGGGCCATCACTGAAGCCTTGACCTTGAATAAATAAAATAAGTACTGCTCGATTTATGTGTCGAACCCGCGACGGCGCGAACAGATCACCTTTGCTGGCCACTGCTCGAGAGCACTATGCTACCGCAGCAGCCGATCCCGCCTCTTGTTGATGATGTCACCAGGCTGAATGGCACGTACCCACGGCGGGGGATTGGCCAGGGTGCATTGCTGATACAAACGCACACACCGCCTCCAGTTAAACTGCAACGCACACTCGCGCTGTGCATTGGACATCTCCATCAGCTTCCATCTGCGGCGCGAACAGATCAATAAGTCTAGTGTCGCCAGATGTGCCGACGACCCAGAAGAGCAGAACCATGAGCCAACCAGGCTAGACACACGCTTCCGCACGTCTGCTCGGTTTAACTACGTTGAGGCACAACCATTTCCTGTATTTTGTAATTCTCGCCACCAGTGTTCCACCGCACAGTCAACAACCGCGCTTCAATCGGGCAGCCTCCCCAGCTCTGCAGACGCCACTGCAGCCTGGCCTTTCCGACCCATCCTCCGTTGCTCTCCCACACCATCGGTGGGAGTCGTTTCCTGGAAAGCGCTATCCGTGTTTTCGTGCGCGATAAGGAGGGCGTCCAGTCTTCCCAGAAATACGCGGCGCAGACACTCTTATCCGGCCCCGTCAGCTCTTCCCTCGACGCGGCTCCGTGCCAAGTTGAATGCCTCCGGGACGACAGTGGTCAGTGGCAAGCCTCGAGTTGGCCTCCTTTTAACACAACTCGGAAGTTTCATTTCAAGGCACCGCAGCAGTGGTCAGCTGCTGAAATTAGCGCACAGACCGCCTCTCCGATCGACCGAAAGTGCGAGTGCATTGAAGAGATAATTATGCATCGGATCTGGGATCTTCGGTTGGTATCCTTTCTCATGGGGATGAGCAGACGAGATGTCGCACACACCGAGCAGTGCCGCTGTCAGCATGCTACAGACCCTCTGTGCAGGGAATGCCGCTCGCAGGAGGTCATCCAGCCAATGGCGCCGCCCCATGTCATGACGTCGTGCATAATCCCCTTGAACCCGCTGCTGTGGTATTCAGGTGCAAGGGGATCAACCGCGGATTAAGCGGATAAACCGGGACGCCATGACAGCCCGTCGACGCTACTGGTCGGAGAGGGCCTCCTTTCAGGCACAGCCGGAAATTTTTGGAGGTTGATTCCCTTCCCCTCTCTTGGATACGTGCCTGCCTCCTTTGAACGGCATTCCCCGCTTCGTTCTTGAATTGTCGCACGGTACACAAAATCGCGTTGCTTTATTCAGCAACACTGAAAAAGAAAATGCTGCGTAGTCTGCCCCCGCCCACAATTCTAACTTTTGGACGTATAGCCTGCGGGTTGTACACCGGTATTTACGTTAGGCGCATCTGCACACTTGATGTCGTGTTTCGCCCAACGGCGGTCGACATTCGCTTCGCTGGCGCACTCTCTCATTGTTCTCCCAGCGTTCGGCACGCACCTAATGCCAGCGACCTCGAAGAACAAGAAAGCCGCTCGGCGCCCATTTGGAAATCGCCCACTTTTATGAACTGCTATAGGCACACAGGCAGCCGCGTATATGCGAGTCCGGACCGGAAGCCCCTTTGCGAAATCCCCCAACTTAGCGTCTGTCCGCCCAGCGTCGACGGGCCTCTTTTTGCTGTGCGTGCCGCTCTTTGTTGGAGATGTAGGGCGCGTCACTCGGGCGCAGCTATATCAGGCGTGGACCAGTTTTATCTCCTCCTGCCAAAGGTTAACGTCTCGCTTCGCGCCACTGCAGCCGCGCCGGTCGACGCAAGGGGACAAAGGGACGAAGAAATCGGATGACGTTGTTCCCATCCAACGGCTGCCCTGCATCGATTCGCACGGACGGAATGCAACGCGCCCATAACAACGTGGAGAGGAGACGCGGTCGTGAAGCGTCGGTGCACGCCGTAGGAGTGAGGAAAACGCAAGTCAAAGAAGGCATAACCGTGCGTAGCAATGTCCGTAGCGGCATCAGAAAGAAAAGCAGTAACACGTGCGCCGGGAAGAACAGAACGCGTATGCAAAAACTAAACTGAAATATTAAGCGGCGATATCACAGGACAAACGCGTGAAAAGTAAAAAAAAAACGGTCTTGGAACATGATTCGACAATGCTGCGACAGCATTTGGATTAAATCTCGATGATAATACTTTCATGCTTGTTCTGCAATAAATGCTTTCACACTAATCCGATGCTTCATCCACGCGACAGAATTTTTCTGGAGGTTGAGGGTGGGCGGGTGTTGCTTCTGGAAGGCAGCTTGGTTTTGCCACTATCGATTTCGCCTTCGCTTTTACTTTTCTCTGCTGTGTATTGAAAGGAGGCCTCGTGGAAGGTCGAGGCTTCACACTGAAGACAGCCGCATTTTCGCCACTGTCACCATGGCAGTAAAAAGAGACATGTGCCAAAATAAAGTGCAGAGGCGAAAAAAACGAAAATATTTCCAGAATGCGATCTCATCAGGCTACAGAGAAACTGCGTAGGCAGAGATCGAACCTATCCCTACAAGGCTGCTCCAGTCATTCGATATGAGAGCGATTGCAAAAGTAGGGAAATATATCCGTGCGGCAAACAACGAGCGGGGGGCTCCTCATCTGACCTTTCGATTGATGTATGACCGCAAATCGGCAAAAGCTGGCTTCTTACGTGCCGCTCTGTAGACGCCGTTGTGGAGAACTGCGGATTATTTTTTATCCCTCCGGTTTTTTGTTTTTTTAAGCGAAATTTATTGCCCCAGGGCATCAATGATGGGTGAAGGCGTGATGAATAATGTAGTAGAGATTAAATGAATGAAAAAAGGTTAGCTGATTTGGGTTAATTAATGTGCAGGAAAATATCAGTGCATGGGTGTTACCGCATTTCGGAGATGCGGCTTTCTAGGCCGTGAATCGAATTCTCGACCTCGGCCTAAGTAGCATACATAACGCAATGCCTGATAAGCTACTGTGGCATGCTCGTTCATGCGTTGATATAGAAAATGCGCTTGCAATCAGTAGTCATGAAGGTCATCATCATCATCAAACGCGGGTTAACGATACCCTAGTACAAATCAAGATGAAGAAATGGGCTTGGGCAGCTAGGGCATGTAATTCGAGATCAAGATCACTGCTGGTCCTTAAGGGTAACGGAGTGTATTCCAAGAGAAGGGAAGCGTAGCAGTGGATGGCAGAAGGTTAGGCGGGTGGATGAGATTAGGAAGTTTACAGGCAAAGGGTGGGCGCAGCTGGCAAAGGATAGGGTTAATTGGAGAGACACGGGAGAGGCCTTTGCCCTGCAGTGGGTGTAGTTAGGCTGATGATGATGATTCTCCAGCACTAGGAGGTTACAGTATTGGTTCGTCTCGTTTACTGTGATCAGAGAACAGTTTCCCATACGCGGCAGCTGGGTTAGGCGCGCTTCTGTGCGCGAGCGCATTGCGAGCGACCGTTCCTATGAAATCCGCCTCAGGCTGGAACATGATGAGCTGCGAATGCTTAGGATCCCGGGAGAACGGACACAGTTAGCATGCTTGTTTATTTTTTGTTTCGTAATTTTTCTGCTGTCCGCCACAGTAGTATATTAGGCCAAAGGCGAATTAGGTGCGCGGGCAGTTCGGTTTCCACTTCGGTTCCGCTGTTCAGATCCGGTGTCCACGGACGGCAGTTGTTCGGGTAGCGATAATGGGTTAACGTCCATATATATCCGGAATTAGTCGACCATCCTCTACATTCATGGACCCCAGGAGTCTTTCTCTACCAGCCAGTCACAACACAGGCTTGAGACAGACAGACAGACAACGGCAAAATGCAGAGAATGGCCGCTATAAGCGCTAGCGCACTAAAATACAAGAAGGAATGAAAGGACGCTGCCGTCCTCTGCAGTTGCTGTCTGATATCTTAAGCTACCGAGCTGCGGCCGGCGGAAACAGAAGGGACAGGGAGAGGATAACGATAAAGGACTGGGGAGAGCTAAGTACGCTGTTTACAAATACAAAGAGTAAACAAGTTTGCGCCACATCCGGGTTTTCTCTTTATCGCTTTTTTTTCTACTGCAGTGGAGTAAAACTTCAGTTGGCAGACTGCACTGAACCATTTCTGGAAGTCTCACAGCGACCGTCTTCCTCTGGTCCTAAGCAGAGACACGGGACGAAACAAAGAACGCACAGCTGTACAAGCGCTCACTGTTTTAATGCCACAGCATTAGAGCCCACATTCGACAAAAATGGCGGAATGTGTCGAGAGAGGTCACGTGACACTGTGACGTCATCCCTACCTGCCTACCGTGGCAGGTGGTAACCGGCTTGCCGGATTGTAAGCAACCCGGCCACCATGGCAGGAGAGAATTAAATTAATGGTTGGTACAAAGAGTTCTCGTGACCTGGTGGCGTCATCACAACCTGCCCACGAAAGAAAGAGAAGAAAAAGCAGGAAAAAATGACGGCAGAATCCGGTTGCAACCAGTTCTTGGCTACCACTAGCCATGAATGCCATCGTCTTCTTCACAATAGTTTTAAAGAAATCACGACGCAGACAACGACACAAAAAGACCAATGTAGCAACAAGGGGGTATCTAATGATATCCACTCTTCGTTAAGTGCCTCCCGAGTTTTCTTCACTCCGTGTCGGCTGCGTTGACTCGACCACCAACTTTCCCTAATCGCTGGGCGAATAAGTTCCCCTTTACCTCGACGCTCGCAATGCGACGGTCTCTCTGCTTGCCTGCCGAGGGCGCTGAAGAGAGCGGGGATGCCTCTCGTCGGTCCACAGGCGCCTTAACGGCGAAATCGCCGCGAAGAAAGGAAAAGCCGGGGCGCGTATCGACGGCGACGATCTGGCCTAGACCTCGCGCGGCCGGAACCGCCCCGCCATTCATCCGCGCCGACGAATGCCAAGACAAACACACGGCCGCCTTCCGCCGCCGAGACAACGGCCATTGTTCCCGCCTTCTGCGGAGTGCCGCCAGCTGCGGTGACGTCACTGTTTGCAGCATTTTCCTCCCACACAACACGCTGACGACGACACGCTGGGGCGAAGCCCAAGCAGCTGGAGAAAAGCACGGCTTTTATATATATTATAAAAAAATACTCACAGGACGTGCTTACCACCGGATATTATTATTACTCACAAATGTTATCACAATACATTGTGGCAATGAAATTATTATTGTTGTTGTTGTTGTATTAGTTTATTATGATAAAATATTTGTTTATTCATTACTCTTCCCATTCACTGGCACAGTGCGCCTGACGTCACTAATGAACTGTCACTCGTGCCGCCCCTGCGTGTTGGCCAATTGATGTGGCGCGGTGTTACACCAACACCGCGTGACCGAGAAACGAGCATTTAACAGATTTCGCTGTAGCAATACACCGTTTATTCCTTTACCCAAGAAGGCGCCATCATCAGAGACGTGGCGTCCTGGCGCCCTTGTGTGACTACTCCGTCATTATTGCCTCTCTCTCGATGAGCACGTATGGGCAGGTCAGTGATGCGACGCAGCGGATGACGTTTTTATTTTCTTTATTTCAGAAACGAGGAACAGCATTCGCGGCTGCTTCCGTCGAAGGCGACACAAAGCCACGCGACGGCGGACGCTCCTGACTCGACTCCGGTTCACCGGCCGCCCTTATTTGTTGGTACTTCCATCCCTCCGTGACTGCGCAGACAGCTCCGAGAAATGAGAGGACGTCAGCTCCGGTCTCGTCACTCGGCAGGCACGGACTGCGCGCCCTGTCCGGGTCGAGCGCTGTGCACGGACACTGCAAAGCAGCTTCTGAAAAGGCTGCGCAGACCCAGCCCAAAGTGACTAAGAAACCTCTCTCTCTCTCTCGCAGATGTGCGGCCATGCGTTAACATGGCTAGATTCCAAAGCTTCGGGAAGATGAGAGAAACAAGAGCAGTTCCCAGCACTGCCACGTAAATTCCGAAATGCACTGCCCTCCTATCACAACTTGTATTCCATTCTTGAGAATAAAAAGAAAAATTAGGGTGAGGCAATCTTTCCGCGCCTTCGGACTTTCAGCAGACCGGCTAATTGAGGTCAGATTGATCAAACGAGCACTGCAATGCACAAAAAAACGACGTCACAAATTAAGGCCCTGGACATAGGGTGCTCTTATGGCGTCTACTGCCCGGCCAAGGTTTCGTCTTATCGCGCGCGTCGGCTTCGTTTCGCGACCCGAATCTGCGAACATCCCGCTCTGGGTTCGTTCTGTTTCCTCTACCGACACGCCTCTCCGTGCCCCGAGCCCTGTGCTAGTATTGAACATTCCCTTTTCTCCTCATGCCCAGCTGCCGTTGAATTACCCCTGGGCCGCCACTGGTCGACCCAGAAGACGAAGTGTGGATCCCGGCCGTGGCGATGGAGGCGACGTTAAAGAACACCGACGAGTCGAAATCCGGAGCCAGCCCACCACTACGGCGTCCCTCGCAGCTTGAGTTGCTTTGGGAGGTTAAAGCCCGTAAACCAAGCCACTACTTATAGGGGTCCCTCTTTTTTTGTCAAGGTGGCGTGACTGGCTAGCCTCGGACCAGCTGCCGAACCAGTTGACTTCGGTGACCCTGGCGCTGGACATCGTCGGCGCAGCGTCCTAATAGACTCTCATCTTTAATGTGAGCGTCTGGGAGATTTCATCGTTCTGCTGCACGCGCCGAGCGGCACGGCGGTACATTCAGCATCAAATGAAACACGTACACAAAGAGAAAAAAAATTGCTGGTGCAGAGGAAACACCGGCCAGTTGAAAATCTTTTCAACAGGGCTCTTCCTGCCTTCGAAGTGAAAATAAACTGCGACAATATCCAGTCTCCCTGAACTGCAGCTTCTCGTTCCGCTGTTCGCGTTTAATTTGATGAGCACATTAAACGCGCAAAGAAAAGCGAGAAGCGAGACAAAACTTTGCGTCACGGATACGCTTGCGCAGGTTTGCAGAGGCGCCGGGAGAAATGCTCGGACTTGGATAAAAAGTTTCCTTTCTTAAGAGTGATCCTACGCACACTGATCTCAACGTGCCGCTGATGATGCTTTCGCTGCATCCACCCGGCATCCAGGTTTAACTACGGAGTCCTGTAACTGGATTCCAGAAAGCTCGAACTGTTTTGGAATCGAATGAAAGCCAGCAGTGTTAACGAGAGGCTGAGTGCAACTCCACCCACTTGTAGTTAATTTTCAGTAGAAACTGAGCCTTTAGCTCTTTCTGGCAATGCTGAAGTTTGTCCTGCAGCAGAAGACTCGTTCATCATCGAGAAAATAGGATTAAGAAATCTTCCCGCCAGTCGATTGAAACTCGTGACGTCCTTAACGAAAAAGACGGTTTGCCGTCCTTTTGAAGTGAATGGCTGTGAAGCACAGCCTCAAGGGCCCACGCCCAAAACATTGGGGCCCACTACTTGCGAAATCGGCCGCTGGTGGCGACACACCTGTTTCGTTTTTTGGCGTTTTCTTGTTTATAAAAGGTCAGTTTTAGGCGACAGTATCCTCCGTCGTTAGAATACCGTAGCCTATATCAGTATAGGCCAACTTACATCTGTTCTCAGAGTCCCTTTAATAGGATAAGAGCAGACGGGAGCAGCCCGACAGGGCAGATGCCAAATGGAGCTCAGCTCACAACGCCCGGAGTGACCGGTCCTGGGTGTACCGTGCACGAATGTGGCTTTTCCGCTCTGTTCTTCGTTTCCACTGCGTAATGTCGTTATGATATTGCGCTCACTCTCTCCCCTTCTGTTCTGCTCCAACTCGCAGCGCCCCCTCGGGGAAGGCGAAATGGAAGGCGGCTCCAAGAGGGCGCGCTGTCGGCAGGCACAGCCGAGCTACGGTGTTCGAGTTTCGCGGACTGATGCGCGGCACACCGACGGTGCGGTCGTCGTCGCGAGATCGCTTTGTGGGTCGTGTCACGATTAGGCGTGCGCACGCTTCGATGACGTCACTGGCAGCAGCAGCAACGGGTGGCTGCCGCTTATAAATAGAGCTTGGTTCCGGTAACACCGTTCGTTACGCCGCCCAACCGCGGTGGAGAGGGGGTCTCGTGCTCGCACGCAACGCGGCTCACCTGCGCAGCCGACTGCGACGCCAGCGAGGCAGACGTAACGCGAGTGAAGAAAAAAAAAAAAGACTGACATCCGAGCCCCGACGGACGAGCGCGGCCTGGTTGTACCGCGGGGGCGTACGTGTCTCTTTTATCCTTGCATATTTTTTTCTTGCGCGCGCGCACGTGTTTCGTCTACGGCAGAGCCCACACAGCTTTGTTTAAACGTCAGTGCGCTGCCGCCCGCATCGCGGAATCCCTGGCCTTTTTGCGTTTGCGCTGGCGATTGGGAAAACTGGCGGGCGAATCGTTCATTGTCCCCGAGAGGTGCACGCGTCAGTCCGTGGGCCCCGGCGCAGGAGGTGCGGGATATCGCATGTGAGCCTTTGGGGCCGTAGTTTCCTTGCTCCACGAATGCATCTTTACCAGCGTGCACTGGCACAACAGCACAGGAAGCGCATGTGCTAGTCACCGCGAGACGTGCGCTGTTTTGACCAACTGCAGAGGCCACAACGCGACCAGTTGCTTACCCGCGCAAGATAGAGAAGGCAGCATTGTGGGCCCTGTTGACACTGCTAACAGCTCGCTTTGTGCAGCGTTAAGAATGCCTGCAAACCGCGCGTGTTTATTCGCTTATTTATTACGCACAATCCTCCAGGAGCGTCGCTGGCGAGAACATGCGCGAAAATTCTCTCCACCTCAATCCGAGTACATTGAAAATGCATTGCCACGCAGACGTGGGCGTGCTGCGCCTGTAATATGTGAACGCATTGGTTCCATATTTAAAGGTACATGCAAAAATCACTGCTGTATTTGCGTCTTCGATGTTTCGACATTAATTTTGTGTACCTCGTGCTTCCATCAGCCATTCTGCTTTTACGGCTGCATGGCCTCAGGTAGCACTTGTGAAATTCTTTTCTCCATCCGTCCGAAGGGCTTCGTACGAAAATACATTGCGCTAGAAATCTCCAGTTGAGTACATCTGATGGCTCTGCAATGTTTGCTGTTATCGATCGACGGTTCCAGCGGGCAGTACCGTTGCACTGCATCGCGTAACCCGACTGCCTGGTGATATCTCCATCTGATGGAGCATACCCGCACACCTTCCGAAATGAGTTGCTTCCCCAACGCCCGCATCCCACACACTTTTGGGGCACGTTGCGAGCACTGACAGTGACGAATGTCAGCGAAGCGTCGAGCCTCGTGTTGCGAAAACGGGCAAGGTTCAGCGCTGCTGCAGCCTGCTGTTCGGTCCAGCCCGGACAGCAATGCGAGCAGAGTCTTCGCCAGAGTCGTTGCCCGGCGGTCGAGTCCTCGAAAGGCAAGCGCTGGGCGACCTCTTCTTCTCCGATAATGCCGTCACAGCGTGCACCCGTGCAGCTAACCGCCAACGCATCGCCGCTCTCGCGCCGTGTGCGCCGCCGGAAACGCGGGCCGTGCGCCCCTCTCTCGAGCATTGTTTCGCTCGGTGGAAGATGATCGCACGGCTGTTTAGTGACATTTGGCCCAGGCAGTCCGCATCTATTAACCTGCCTTCCTATAAACTTCCTGCTGCGAGCCGGCCGCACAGGAGGACCTCCTCCGCGGGCCTAAACGGGACCTGTAGTTTCGGCAGAAGGCAGCGTATACCACCGCTGACCAAACAAAGCGTGCGAAGCTTGTTGGGCCGCCACCTTGCAAGCAACACGGCACAAAGCAAACGGGCATTGCGTTCACGCAGACTTTCCTTGCTTCTGTACTGCCGAGGCCAGCCCTCAGAATTTGTCCGACAGCCGGCGTCCGCAGGTGGGGAACCGAGTGGCGCAAACATCAGGTTGGGAGTCCGGTACGTTGCGACCACCGCCGGCACAAGAGCAGACAAGGAATGTGCGCTCGCTTCTGCTTCACGTTTCGGCACCTCAGTGCTGTCGGCAGCTAGAAGACGCGAAAGGCTTTTGCTGCAGCTTCCCCTCACCGCTGGCATGTTCACGCATCGAGGATGATAAAGGCAAGTGCCCTTGGGAAACAACGAAATGCTTCATTCTGCTGCGCAGCCCAGACGCTGCCACGTGAAACAGCATTCATGCTCTAGGTCTCTATCGTTTACGACGAATCTATAAACAGTACGTGACAGAGCACCCAACATCGATGCAGCGTCCGATGGCAGTGCTCGCACAAGCGCTCCTTACCGAATTATATCGGGCCGAGAAGCAATCATTGACTGATGCCCCTGAAAAGGACATGCTGACACGATATTTGAGCCGAATGACATACGATGCTTACAAGGACATAACAGGGTTTCGTGCTGCTCCGAGACACAATCGTCCTTAAATTTTCTGTTTTGCTGAGCGCAAGAGTGCACTACACGCTCACGTTTCGAAGTCACAGCAAGTTCCAAATGTCTCCCTGGTGATCTATGGACTCGAACGACTTTTCAACCATAACGCCGCTGAAAAACACCGCGCACAACCACGACCCTGGCAGCGGAGTCAAATGACAGCTGGCATGTAGAACGAGTGTGCTGTCGGAGAATTTATGAAGGAAGCACCGCGCGCATTTCGAAACGCTTTGCTGGGGCATCCCCTTAGTCGGCCGCGAGAACGTTCATCGTCCCCGACCACGTAAGGCAGCAGCCATTCCATGACGGTCTGGCTGCTCCCGCTGGACCGTCGCTAAGCCGCGAAACTCTTCGGACACACGGCAGCATTCATCCCTGCGGCAAGCGACGCGATCCGAGCCAAGAACTCGCTCTGCCTGCTTGAGGAAAATTCGCTTCGAACAGGCGCCGGCAGCAATAATGGCACTCCCAAAAGTTGTTCGAGGATAAGTGCACTTTATTCGCCAACACCGAACAAGGATGAATGTCGTAGGGGAATCCAGCTTAGCAGCTGCGTTTTCTTATGTCTTTACATTTTATTCTTGATTCTGGGTGGGTGAAATTCTCGACTGTGTTTTCTTGTAACCCGGGCTTTAGTGTTTTCATACCAATAAATAAACGGCCGTTGAAGCGTAGCAGAGAATGTTAAAACGATTTTTGCGATTCTGAAAGGACGCGTCGAGTGGGAGGTGGGGGGGAGGTACTGCTTCCCTCCAAGAGATTCTCGAAACACATGGCGCGCTGAAAACACATTTCGCATGTGTTACCTGAAGACCGGTCATCAATGGAATAGGAACTTTTGCAACGGAACGCCTCCAAGATGACGATGATGATAACCTGATGGTCATGCGCTTTGCCTTTCGCAGTGACAGCAATTCACGACTGTCCTAGGCTATCGCGTCGCCGGCCATCTGTGACTGTCCAGCTGCGTGGACGTTGGCCAATCGTGAATGGTTGCTGCGTGCTGCCCCTGACGAGCTGACACTAGCTGGGGATCCTATCGTCGCTGCGCGAGAGCACATGACGCAGCGACGCATGCAAGTTTCTCACGACACTGCACTACACCTCATCGTGTCAGGGACAGCTTGTGATGATGCATGACAACAGAGGAAGCAATCGAGCAGGATTTTTGGGACATTAAGGAGTTTGCGTTTCTGCGAATTAGTTGCATATTTCTCTATCCTACCACTGCCTAATACGGCACGTGTGGCATACATCTCCGAGAACGGCGTTCTTGTCGCAGACCGGCCCCAACCCCAAAGCCGCGAAAACTCTGGCGCTTTTTCCAACTCCTCTAATCTTACTGAAACTTGTGCAGTACGTTCTCCGCAGTTTTCTGGTCCTTCGCGTCAAGTTTCACAGTGTGGCGATGTTTTGTTGCAGTGCAGATGAATTTTTAAATTCCGTATTTCGTGGCCTCAATCGAGGAGATTGCTACTGGCCTTTCTATCATTTCAGACAAATAATCACCCAAGCTCCCAATTACAGTCGCCAGTTTGGCCAATCAACGCGCGCACGATAGGTTTTGTGGCAGTATCCATGACGTCATCATTTGGGCGAAACCTAGTTTCGGATTCTGTATCCTGGTTATTGCTCTCTACTGTTTGGTGTTCTGAAAACGATTTTTTGTACTGGAGCGAGGAGACTAACGAATGAGATGCAATTATCAACTAAAAATGCTGAAAAAAACCTTCGGAGTTGGCCTAAAGTCTCATATCGCTCACTGTGCACAGCAGGCACTTCCAGAATCGTAGCGTAGGCCCTAGTGTGTCCGTAAGTGAAAAAACCGGTTGTCACACGTATTCCCTTCGTTCACCACCAGCCTCCTCCATGGTCTGCGCAGGCCGCCCAGTCGACCGCTTTCCTCGAGGTCCATGCCATTTTTTGGCACAGCCAGGGCTAGGCTGGCGCCTAAAATGCAACCAGTGGACCCCGAGCAACACGTGGCGGCCGTCTCGCTTACTTTATCGGCTCGAGCCTAGTCCCTCGCGAGGACTTCCATAATCGCTCATGTTCCTCGGAGCCCCCTCCATCGCCGCGAAACGGGCACCGTAAAATGCAGCAAGAAAAACAAGTTCCCTCGGCCGCCACTAAATCGTTTATCGGTCCTCTTAACGACCGCGCTATTCGTCCAGCGTCTTGTTTTCCTATTTTCACTTTCACCACAGCTGGTCGCCGCTTCTTGGGCGCTCAGCTTTCTCTCCAGAACTGACGCCTCGCTCTTGCTTTCTTGATTCAGTTTCGCCACCTGACTTCATTCCTCGCCTAAGCGATAGCCAGTGCCTCCCCGTGTTTTGTTTCTTCTGCCGCGCCGGTGTGGTCATCCTTTCACCTCCGGGAGCCCAAACCGAATCAGAGCGAGATACGTAAGCAAGAAGAAAGCAGCCAAGGAACAGCAATGACGAATAAAGTAACCCGCAAAAAGGCAGAGATGCCCAGAGGAGGAGAATCACTTTCTTCTCAAAATGCGGCTCAGCAGGCAGCAGCGCTGTCGCCGGGACCCGCTAAACCGGTTTTCCGGCCGGGTCCACTCCGGCCCGAGCAGTGCCTCGGCGGGTGGGGCCGGCAGAGGAGTGGGGCGACCACTTTTCCCGTTCCCAGAAAGTGTTTTCTCCGAAGCAAACATAAAGAAAGCGAAAGTCGCCCTCCTCCTCTTCCTCCGTGCGCCAGATAAAAACACACCACGGGGCGGCCGAATAGAAGCCGTGACACCCCCCCCCCCCCCCCCCACCATCCACCGAAGCCCTTTTCTTGCAGGACCATTTTTCTCGCTTCGGTGTCACGAGGCAGAACGTGCGCGCCGGGGAGCTCCCCGCTGCCGGCGATGGAAATTCGCGCGCGGCGACTGCCTCGACTCCGGAGCGTTGTTTCGTAGGCTTCCCAAACTTCCCTGCTCCGCAGCAGCGGCAGCGATTCTGCGAACAATGAGCACGCGCCTCGTGTCTTTCACTCCGCTATCTTCGTGGAAAGGGGTCGCGAGTGGGCGGCGAAGGTCCTCGCCTAATCGCGTCCGCTTAAAAGAAGCAGGAAGCCACTCCTCGCAGCCGATCGTCCTTTCCGAGCGGTCGGCGAGTCGCGGCCCAGGGCCGGCGACAGCGTCCCACCCGCGACGGCAGCGCCGAGGGGCAGCGGTCGGCCTTGGGCGAGCATCCGGCCGAGAGGGGGCAGTAGTAGTAATCGCCTCATTGTACGCCTGGCTAGCGGAAGAGGAAGAAAGGACGATTTGTGTTTGTCTCTCAGAATACACACACGTGTCCTCCTCCTCCCGGCTTCAAAGGATGGCGTCAGGCGATGGCCGCCGTCGGCTACGAGGAAAAAAGGCCGTCCTTCGTGCTTTGAATGCCGGCGCGCTTTGGCACTGCCTCGGAGACGACGCTGTCTCACAGCCCGCTTTTTCCTCCGAGGAGGCCTCATCAGGCAGGCGCCAAACTGCGCCCGTCGTCGTGTGTTTCTTTTTTTGCCAGACGTGGCTTCTGCGGGTGCTGTCGCGACGGCTGTGGCTTGCCAGCGACTGTGCAGATGCTGTCAGACGTGGGGATCACCAGCGCTGTTTGCAAGCTATTCGAGACAAGCATCCAATTTAGCGAGCCGCAGCTCTCGATATTTTTATTCTTTTGCCGCTGCACGCAAATGACGCGCACTGCCCGTCCACACAAAGGTGCTGGTCATCAGATTTGCCAACGACGAACCTAGTTAGCACGAATGAAACGAACTCTCATCTGCATCACGTGCCAGGGCTTCCTGCAAAACAACGCAAATGGCTTGCCCCTTTGTCGTTTCGTTACATCTGACCACGAGTCCCCCTTGCACGGATGCCACAAGGGCCCCACTGCACGGCTTAGAAGCAAACCTCTTGGGCTATTCACTGTTCAAAAAAGCTATCCATACGTGACTGCACGCGCCTCAAGCGCCGTCATTCTATGCATGTATGTGTTATGTAAACAAAAGGGCGTTCGTTCTTCTGCCTACCAGAAGAAGCGCTTCCCCTCAGGTCGTGGTGCAGAGAGAGTTCTCTTATGTGCTGCAGCTGTCCTTCCTGTACGGATATTTCCAAATATTATTTCTTTTCTTCAAGCATTGACACATCATTTCACTGTGTGAAGTAATGATCAGCAGAAATGCAGTTGTCCAATCGCTTGCTGCCGCACTGGTGCTGACGATTTATCTACAATAATGGTAACGCTAGGAGTAGATAATAACAACGCATTTGCTAATTCACAATCAATATCTGCAGTGTGAAGATATTCCACATCAAACTCCAACGGCATGAAACCCGGATCGAAGAAGCAAGTGCAGCTTCCGATAACATGGCTTCTCGAAAAATATATTCGAATCTCAAGACAGCTAAACCAAGTCTGAGAGCTGCGGTTCAACTACTGCTAAACCTGGTTAGAGATCGAAAGCTGTCGTGCATCGGGCAACTAGACGCGGCTTGGCGTTTGTAACGTTGAGTACGCTTCGCACACTGGATAGGCACTGCGCCCACCCTGACAGGCGGCAGTTAATGGTTGATCACCCAGTGAACGCTGCGGCCTATTGCTGCTGCGCCTGCCCAGCCGCGGAGTCCGATAAACCGGAGTACTAATATCCGCTCAGTACGTCTGCGCTATGCTAAATCTCTCCAATAGCGTGTCTTTAACGCATCAACCTGTCGGTCCGTGTAATTACAGAATCTCCGCTATTTGTGAACCGCTCAGTGCTGATGAGAGCACAGTAGCCGAGAATGCACACTGTTTTTAGTGAATTGGCTTGAACCTTACGCGAGCGACAGAAGACACTGCAACTATCAGATGTGGATATCGGCTGGGTCACGTAGCGCGCAGCTGTCTTTAGAATGTTCAATTTGTCAACGAGTTTACCCCGTCGCAATCGCTGCAGTCACATTCGCCATGGCCAAGCAGAAAGCGAGAGCGTTTTTGAGGAACCGTGCTCCGATTCGAATCGCAGCTCTTCGACTGCATTCACCGGTTTTGTGCTTCAAAGCATTTCGATTTGGTTCATCAGGTTAAGGCACAGCGCAACTGAGACAAGACGAAAGAAGTAGGCAGACACAGTCCTTTCGTCATGTGTCAGTCGAGCTTTACCTGATGAACACGTACACCGACTGGCTCAAGAAAGTCAACTTTTTCGATTTTGTTTTTCGGCCCATGGAACACATTTACCCTGCAGAACCGGCGACAAAACTGCACACGGCAACTGCGAGCATTGCACTCACCGATGCTGAATGCTCGCTCTGTCAATGCATGGTCGCCCGTTCACAGTTGGTTGCTGCTAAGCGCAAGTAGAGACTTTCAGCATAGCGCGTGCCGCCACTGCGCACGCGCTGACTGGTTCCGACGCGGAAGGCGTGCGCCCAGCTGGCCGATACCTGGCACCCTCGGGGCTATCTGCGCATGCGCAGTGGCGGCTCGCGGTAGCGGTAGCGGTACGCGCCATGCTAAATGTCTCCAATGTCACAGTACACATATGGTGGCTAGCACACACGAAGATGATAGCGGTGCGAGAGTGTTGTCACTGCTGTACGGCCAAAAACACTGGCGGCCATGCTTGTTCTGAATTCATTTCCGCCGTGCAGTGACATTCTTATTCCAGCTGACATGCAGTGTTTGAGGGGACTCAGTGGGAAAGATCTCAAGCAGGAAAAGAAAGTGATTAGGCTGATGGGCTTGAGACTCGGACTTTTGCTTGTAGTTGAAGCATATTGTTGGTGCTACGTTTGTCGTACTTGCTATTCGCTGGTAGTAACCTGACTTAATAAACAGTTAACTAGTGTTGACACTCTTCATTCCCACAGTGCAGGACAACAAGCACCGCCTACGGAGAGAAGAAAAATCTGCTACCAGGGGGGCCAATCGGCCGATGCTGTGTCGAATCCCACGTTTACGTTCCAGCTTTGGCCCCGCCGCGGTGGCTCAGTGGTTAGGGCGCTCGACTGCTGATCCGGAGTTCCCGGGTTCGAACCCTACCGCGGCGGCTGCGTTTTTATGGAGGAAAAACGCTAAGGCGCCCGTGTGCTGTGCGATGTCAGTGCACGTTAAAGATCCCCAGGTGGTCGAAATTATTCCGGAGCCCTCCACTACGGCACCTATTTCTCCCTTTCTTATTTCACTCCCTCCTTTATCCCTACCCTTACGGTGCGGTTCAGGTGTCCGAAGATATACGAGACAGATACTGCGCCATTTCCTTTCCCCAAAAACCAATTATTATTATTATTATTCCAGCTTTCAGGAAAGCAGTATATAAGCACAACGGAGTCGCAGTTAAAGCCATGCCATCGTGCCGTAAACGGTTGCAGCGTTCAGGAGAAGGACTCTTCGCCCAGGTGGCACACTGCCACCCCACGAAGGAAGTTGAGAGCTACGTTGCACGCACACAATGCAGCCTTTTCGGTGGATGATCCCACTTCTGGCACTCGAGTGGTGTAGATGACGGCAGCCCCAGCCATCAGCGCAGAAATAAAGGATCGTCCACGACGCCGAGCCTTGACAGAGAGCCAAAGCAGCGGTCACTGGGGTTACAAGCGAAGGACACATGGACCGTCCGCAACCGGTCATTTGTTTATGGAGCTGAAATGAACAGAGTCGTCGGTCTGGAATTCTAAACCAGAATACGCCAGTAAGCGGCAAGTTTCCCCGATTAGCAATTACCGTTCGGGCAGAAAGAGAAATGTCATGCGGATAGATGGAGAGCGCGAGGGTATCCTCGAGGGATCGTTGCCTGCGCTTCGTGCGTACGATGCCGGCGGGCGCTCAGGTGATCTGGCCACGACGGCCGGACATCGGTGGCCCGGTGAAGGGTAGCACCGGCGCTCTACTTCCTCCTTCTGCTGACTCCATTCTGTTTCGTAATCCCTGCATTTCACCTCGTGCCCGAGCACAATTGTGCCTCCTCCTTTTGCGAATGCAGTAATCTACAAATGTTCCCTCAGTAACGCCAGCCGCGCAAAAATATCGGGTGGACGAGCTTGAAAGTTGAAAGCGAGCGTATCGCCCAAATGAAGAGACACGATCACCGCGCTGTCCCCGCACTTGAAACTTCACAGCTGAGCGTGTTTCGGATACGAGCGAAACCAAGTCACATGTGCATGGAGGTGGCTTAATGCACCACGGTTTCCCCGATGGCTCTTCGCTTTGTGCGCCTTCTGCGTGGCTGCGCCAGGACGTGTCGGGTGTGGGCGCAGCGGTGTGGCCGCGTTTACCCAGCGGGCACCGGCAAGGCGTGGCGACGGTTGTGCGTGACCAGCCCTCGTCAAGGGCCGCCCCTTGTGCGGCTGGCATGTTTCCGCTCCGTACGCGCCAGCGAAACCCGAGGGGACGCGTGCGAAAGGTCCAACTGAGCTGCATCTTAGATCAGGGTTGTCTCGTTCACCTACGCAAATTTCCGGTGGACTAATTTTTAACCGGTATTTCCGTCGTCCACTTTGATATCCGAGCAAAACACTGCGAATTGAATGCGTCTAATGCAACATGTACGCAAACTAAATCGAATCGCAGTGTGAGCATTTCGAAAGGAAACCGAGGAACGTCCTCATGCACAGCTGCCCCTCAGTGAGTCGGTAATACTATACGTAAGGGTGCCGCCCTCTGGTGCGCCTTTTTCAGCGCATGGGACAGCACTGTCCCCTGACAGAGAGTACGGCCTCGTTATTTCCACATTCTGAACAGAATAGCCATGTCGTAAACGAAGAGCAACCGCAACCTCCCGTGGGCTTTGCGGACCGTGAATGGGAGATACGCCTAGTTCAACATGGCGCATAGGCGTAGCCTAATTGCCAAAAAATCTGCGCGAAGAAGACGGGACAAGAAGAGGCACAAAGACGCACACGCAAAGCGACAGCTGATCAAGAACAGTCTTTGTCAAAAGTTTAGAGTCCAGGGGGCTTGTTTCTAAGCCTTGCAGTGGGACTCCTTAAGCAGTCGTGGAAGTCCTGCCCAATGGAGGAGGCAGGACCAGAAATCTTCTTGCCTTCAGGCTGGGGATGCATTACGAACCACACAGTGTGGCTCAGAAGCAAACCCCCTGGGCTCCAAACTTTTGACAAAGGCTGTATACATAGGCACGGTGGCGTTACTTGCACGAAGGCAGTCACACACGCCGCGTTGAAAAAAAAAAAAATGCAAGCACTGCGTGACCCCGCGTGTTCATCCATGCTGCGAAGGTGGTCACCTCCTCATTCTCGGCCTTGGCGAGTTGTCGCATTGAAGGGACAGCACCGGCGCGAACATCTCAGCCAAGCTACGCGCTCCTACGCGGCGAGCAGCTCACATAAATGCATCGCAAAAATAACGCCTCCCTTATGTCGCCAAGACGCAGTGCTGCAGCCGGTGTTTGTGCCAGGGGTACGGTGGCTGTACCATGGGGGTGGTTGGGTTCAGCACCTGCTGCATCAATTCGCTCCGGATAGCGAAGGGGTCTTATAGAGGTGAGCGGAGCGACGCCCCAGGCGATGGAAGGTCAATATTTTCCTGCCCATTTCTCCTCTTCTCTGGCGCATTTGGCAGAAAAGAACAAATGCTTCGTGGCGGCACCGAGCTTCTGACGTGTGTAAAGGGTTCCTCAGGAGCGGCTGAGCACGCAAAGCGCAAAACAGCGCGCACACCGGGCGACATGGGGGTAGCGAGCGCTTATTCCCCAACCTGCGGCGGCCTACAAAGCGGTCAAGCGACCACTGCAGGTCAGGCAGACCTCCGCCGCTCCCAACAAAAGCGCCGGTCGCCGCCACTGTTTTCCGCACCCGAGAAAAAGAAAGGCACTCTGCTGTCGAGAGGAGGACCCAAACGGCATTGCCGTCGCCCTTCTTCGCTCGCTTCCCAGCGCAGCGACAACTTGGCCTTGAAAGAGGGACACAAAACGCACGCATACAAAGAGCGGCAGCCCAGCTACAAGGAGCGGCCGCTCTCCCCGCTCCCTGTGGACCAGCACCGTTCTTTTCTCCTCCTCCGCTATTCTGTTGGCCCGGACACTTTGAATGTGGAAGCGCTCTGAGCGCTCCGCTTGCACCAGCTTTCTTTCCACGCCCAGCCTTGGTCGGTGGGCAGTGCGTGTAGCCATATGGCGGTCCTCCCTTTCGCGGCCGCTCTTGGTCACGCATAAACGGTCCGTGGAATTTCGCCCAGCGCCTTCCTTCCTTCTGCTCGCTTTCTTCGTCTTCTTTTTCCCCCGCCGGTGGGAAAAGCGTATCGCACGCGCTGGGGCTGTCGAGGGTGCCGTCGGGTGGCCAAATGATTCGCGCCGTCTTTCGGCATCGCGGCTTTTTAGCCGCCCAGGTGTAAAAGTGGCCTAGCGCCGCGCTGCTTTTCCCAGGGGTCGCACGTGTGGCCAAGGCGAAGCTGCCGCTCGGCGGTGCGATGCCGTACATAAGACCACCGGGTAAAAGTGCACCAATTTTGAAAAGCTGACCCGGGCAAAATCTCGGCGCAGCCAAGTCCTGTAGTCTCTCAGCAGAACCGTTAATCGTTAACGTTTCCATTTAAAACCTAACCTCACCCTAACCAAACGTACGGCAAACGTTCATGAACTTGCGTATTTAATTGTTAGCTGTTAGTGCATCTAATCACAACCTAACCTAGCCGTAATGCACCAAACGCATGAGGCGGGGCCACACGCCCCGCAGTGGTGGCGCGCGTTGAGCTAAAGCCTCCTAGAATATTGGTTGAGCTGAGAGCCACCGAACCACTGTCGCTTATCGCGTCGCTCGGATTTTCGAAAAAATTGCAAATTTTGCTCATCGCCTGGAAGTGGCTGTGACTTCTCATCTATTTTTGCGAGCCAAGTTCATTTTCTAGCCCAGTTTCAGCGAAGAAGCTGCCAACGCTCGCTTCGTCACCACCAATGCATCAAAGCAGTTCACCGAGAGCCAGGTGTTAGGAGTCGTGGAACAGGAAACGCAGTGCTAATCGCTTCTAGACATTTTATTAAACGTACAGAACGACTTTCATCACTGCTGTTGTGCTTGGTGCGTCTTAAAAATGGGCACAGTTTTACTCGCGTGAGAACGCGAACCGAAGCGGTCACAACACTGCTAACACGGGCCCCTTTCGTGCGGCCGTCCCAGCGGCAACAGGCAGGAACATCGCGTCATGCGGTTTCCACTTAACTACGGTAAACTGCCATGAACTAAACTTAACCGCTAATCGTTAACGCAGCCTAATTGAACCTAAGTCAAAGATAATCTGTTCTGTTCTTTATGGCCGGTCAAAAGCGCACCCCTTTGAGCCGCCCTAGACTCACCTCGCGGAGGCTTACATTTACGAGGTGAGTTTATGACAGCTCACTGCGCGTATGGCTAGGGCTGCTCAAGGAGGAAGTAAGAAACAGTATTATCTTGCTAATGCGCACCCATATATGGGGAAAAAACGTGGAGGCTAACGAAAAGGCTTGAAATTAAGCTGACGACAGAGCAGCGAGCTTGGTTGGGAAAGTGGTAGGTGTAGCGTTAAACGACAGGAACAGAGCAGGATGGTAGGGGCGGGGGGGGGGGGGGATAAAACTCGAATAAAGATGATGAAGTGGGATTGGACAGGTCATGTAATGCGGACGGAATGTAATTGGTGGTAATTTAGGGCAATAGATCGAATTCCAAGAGAAGGCAAAGCGCAGCAGGGGGCGACAGAAAGTCAGGTGAGCATACGAGGCTAGGTAGTTCGCGGTGATAAGGTGGCCGCAGCTCGCACAGGGCAGGGTTAATTGGAAAGATATGGGAGAGGCATTCTTCCTGCATGGCGTATATGCTGAAGATGATGACGGCTCTGGTTAGGTTAAGTTTTTAGATAAAAGCATTAGCATTAACGGTCAACAATTAACTATTAACTGCTTGAGTTCATGACAGTTTACCTTAAATTTGCTTAGAGTTAGGTTAGGTTAGCTTTAAGATTAGTTTAGGCTTTAAATGCAGCATTAACAATTAACGGCTAGCATTTAAAAATTAATTTCGTAACCTCATGGCAGTTTATCGCAGGTTTATATTAGGTCTAAGGCTAGGTCAAGTTTTAAATAGACGAGTTAAAATTAACGGCTAACAATTAACAAATAACTAAATAAGTCACGGCAGTTTACCGCGGGGTTGGTTAGATTAGTTTCGGTTTAGAGCTAGGTTAGGTTTAAAATGAAGGCATTATTAAGTACTGCTCCGCTAACAGACTTCAAGGCTTCGGTGCGGTGAGCTTTTGCGCAGGTCTGTTGACAGTTAGCGAGCTTTTGTACGATGAGCTTTCGTCAGGGTTCCAAAGCTACTGCAACTATTGCGAACGCACGCGGTTAATCGTTAAATGCTGACCATTAACGCCTCCATCTAAAAGCTAACCTAACCTAGCGTAACCGTAACCACGCCTGCGATAAACTCAGGCTCACGTCGTAGATATAAGCTTTGTTCTGGTGAGCACTAATGCGGGGTACCGAAAGAAGGCGATGAGTTTTCGCCCGGGTCAGATTTCGCCCGGGTTTTCGCCCGGGTGGCGAGCCTTCCTCAAGTGAGCTTTCGCGGGGCGCCCGGACGATTCAGTTCGCCCTCGGTCGCAAAGGGGGAGAATTTCGATCACGAAAGAGTCGATTAGGATCGAACTCGTTGCGGATACGGCGTTGCTACACAATCAATTTCAACAGCGGCCGAACCCAGTCCTGCTCGGCACCAAGCCGGTTCCCGAAGCGCAGTGGCGATTTTTCGATGAGCATCGAGCAGCTGCCACTGCTACCCTCGAGCTCAGGAAACGCTAGAATACGAACTAGCAAAGAGGCTTGCTCGGGCACAACTCGGAAAATTACGCTCGGTATGTGGACCGAAAGTGATATTTTCCCCTACAATTACTCGATTGCGAACTCATTCGTTCGCTCCAACCTGTTGAGCCGCCGGTGCACGAAGCGCCACCTGGCACGAAGCACGCCAACTCGTCGGTCAGCATCGCGCGAGAGCAGCAGCTTAGCCTGGCGATCGTGCTGGAAAACTTAAGCCAAGATGGGACTCGGTCAGAATCGATAACGCCCGCGTGACGGCGGTATTATCGCCGTGCGCGAGCGACCGTATATTTACCGTCCGGTTTTGTCCTAGTCTAGCGGTGCACACAAAGACGCCCACTTCGACATCGCTGTTTGCTCGAATGTCAGGGGGAATCACACGGTGGTTGTCCCTGATGCAATCTGCGCTCTATCCCCCGGCTCCCGCCCCCTGTCCCCTACTTTCGTGTCTGTCTGGCAACGGAAGGGTCAGTGACACCCACCTCCCTTGAAAACAACGTGGCAGTGAGAACAAAATCCTCGTCGTCACATGGCCAGCCTGGACGTCACTCACTTGTCACGTTTCCCGACGATGTTCCGAAGGGGTCGACACCACACTGCCATTGCGCTGAAAAATCCGTCAGCCTTTGTTCACGTTGCTGCCGGTAATGTATGTACACAGTTCCACGTTTGGTGGGTGACGTCACACCGACCAGTTTCCATGCGCTGCTTTGGTGCATGCGACTGACTTTCTTGCAGTACCGCGTCGTCGCTGCGTACATATGCTAAGTTACACTCAACATAGCAATTTGCGGACATGTCAAGATGTGAAAACCTACGACAAGACTTATTTTCTCTTTTCGAGTAAGGTTTCTTTAGTAATTTCGATAGCTCTAGGTGGGGCCAGTTGTGCGGCAAGCGTTTTGCAGGTCCGCTAATTTACCCATTCCTGAGACTGCAGCAGCACATCGACAGCCCGTCTCAGTAATGAATTTAGTGCGAGCACTGCGAAAAAGTCACTGCAAGTCTGGTCCCCCAACATTTGGCATCCGGGAAGGCCGATCTCAAGGTTGCTTTCGCAATGCGCAACAGAAGCCGACGGTGGTTTGACACCGCAAGGCAAGTGCGACGCCCCCTTCTTTGGTTAAGGCCCAGCGCTTTGCCGAGCAGCGTCGCTGTATAGTGGCAGAAACTGAAAACAATGTTATCATGTTAATCAGTATGAGCAGCTGGCTCGAGGGAAGAAGACGCAGCTCTGCAAGATCGCGACGCTTACACATCTCGCAAGCAAAATGTTTACCTCCACATTTAGACAAGTTGTTTCACCGAAGTCAGTTGGAAATATTTTAGACGTTTTCTTGAGGCGTAGTATTTTCGCCGGTGGCGGACATTAGAGGCGTGGTAACTGTGACACTGGTTTACTAAAATCTATTAACTTGTGAACTACTGCAGTGAGGAACCTAGTAGGAATTTGCCGCCGCGGTGGCTGAGTGGTTACGGCGCTCGGCTGCTGGCCCGAAAGACGCGGGCTCGATCCCGGCCGCGGCGGTGGAATTTCGATGGAGGCGAAATTCTAGAGGCCCGTGCACTGTGCGATGTCAGTGCACGTTAAAGAACCCCAGGTGGTCGAAATTTCCGGAGACCTTCACTACGGCGTCCCTCATAGCCTGAGTCGCTTTGGGACGTTAAACCTCCATAAACCAAACCAAACCTAGTAGGAATTTGTAGTTCTCCATCCTATAGCGATATGAATTTTCCAAAAGATCGATCCTCATCAGCTCCGCAGCGCAGGATATGTCCTGGTTCCACGGGCGCAGAAAAAACTGCTGCCGCAACGTCACTCGGCGGACACCTGCCACGTGCTCTTCTCCACTGGCCGCGAGAAAGAGCACGTGTCTTGGCCTGTAATGACCGACCGCACGTCCTGAGAGCCATACTGCGGCAGATTCAGCGCTTGTTCGAAGACGCTGCTGACTAAAGATCATGATGTAAAAAAAAAGCGCAAAGGAGACATATATTGACTCTAGGCCTAACATCTTGTACTAGTTATACCATTAAGCTGATAACCCATGGTTAATTAAGCAGCTTAGTGAGTGTACCAGTATTAGTTACCTCATTATAGTGACGACAAATACGAAGGCAGACAGAAAAACTTGGGGCATTTTTAACCACATTATTAAAGAAGACAATGATAAAGTTGGCCCAACCCAATGTTCCGAAGGACCCCCAAATTTTGGATTCAGGTGGATTAGTTAGGATTTGTGGGCGGATTAAGGTGAGAGCGTCGGTCGGACTGGGATAATTTTACAAGATAATCCAATGGAAGGTACTCGAACATTCTAGTCCTCAGATTTTCAAATCTGGCGGAGCTGATGACATCACGGCGCTTTCGACCAATCAAGGAATTTCACTACGCAGAAATACGGTTGGTTTTGCAAAGCGACAACTTAAACGCTAACACATTACAAGTGTTTCGAAAACGAAGTTTTTATTCGGCACAACCTGCGACAACCCACCCCCAGGAAAAAAGCTGCGTTTGATGCTCGTCGACATTACCATAACCGACGATGTCGGTCCTACTTAATACAAACATGACTGAGAACGTTCTAGATAACCGTCCACTAAATACCTCAAACCGATCGGACGACCACTATCCCCTCTACAACAATCTACAGGCAGTCGCGTCTAGCTCAGGAGAACTAACTTCGTGTGGCGGGCAGAAAATGATAACTTGCTGCTTGCCGGCGGCGAGATACACACGAACACTGATGGTAATTAGCAGGTATACCCCTGAAGCGAGCCCCGAGTGCAGCTCCTGCATAAACGCTTTTCTGCCCCCGATTGCCCGTAGCGAAGATTGTGCTGTATTCCACTGGGGGTTTTCTTCCTGGCGTGCTAATTCTCCCTACCCTTCCAAGCTCAATAAATGGACGCGAGTTGCCCAGAACACGAGGGAATGTTTTGTCGTAAGGACAGATTTTTCTGCAGTATTTAAGCATTTTCCTGTACTGCTGTAGTGTTTTAAACGCGATAGAGTTTAGGCTTGCGTTCTATACAAAATCCGGCGTCGGCGTCGTCGGCGTTGCGAGCGAAAAATCCCCGCAGAAGCAACCTAGGCGGGCAGCCTGGCTCACGTGACCCTGTGGAGTCATCACGACCTGCCCACCGGATTGTGAGCAAACTGACCACCGTGCCAGGTGGCAGTTAAACTAATGATCGGTCGCGAGAAGTTGCACAGGATGAGCAACAGGGATCGCATGCAGAAGCCCCACCGACAGCACCTGCCAACGCTTAACCGCTGCACTACTTAAGTGCTATGGCGACTTCCAAGCATGTGTGAATGCAAAGTCGATAATGATCAATTCCGCGTGCATCGGCGTTAACCCATCAAAGCTATTGCGCCATATCCCTATGGCGGAGCTCAAGTGTGCCCTTCAATTTCTATGTAGTTTCGGCGCTACGACAAGGGACAGCATAATACTACAGAAAATTCTGTTGTTACTGCAAAACATTCTGTAGTTGCTAAGTTCCTGAACGAAAATAATCTCTTCTGAAGACAGAACATTTCCTGCTGTGTTTTCTGACAGGGCATTACCAATGTAGTGTCCGCCATCAGCACGCTGAACACGAACGCTCGACTGCGCATCTTACACTGATATTGTGTCGTTTTCCGTCAAATTACGTGTACTAACGATCAAAACGAACTTGACCAGTGTCTTCGAAATGTTCTTGATTGGTGCAGTGAGTTTTCCATGGTTCTTAACACTGAAAAAACAGTTTCGATGCAAATAACACATAAAAAGAACCCAATTAACCACGTGTATACACTCGGATCATCAACACTAAAGCAGGTTAATAGCTACAAATATCTAGGTGTAACAATCACAAGCAGTCTTTCCTGGAACTCACATATAGATAACATATGCTCCTCTGCATTTAAAAAGCTTTGTTTTCTGAGGCATAAACTAAGAAATTCACCTTCTCACGTAAAACTGCTAACGTATAACGCTTACATCAGGCCAAAGCTTGAGTATGCTTCGGTTGTTTGGGACCCATTCACTAAACTTAACATATATAAATTAGAAAGGGTTCAAAGAAAAGCTGTTAGGTTTATCTATTCCAAATTTAAAATCACCGACTCCCCCACTGACCTCATGGCGGCTAACAATATTGAAACACTTGAAACGCGAAGAGGAAAATATCGCCTTGAGTTTCTTTATTCTTTACTTAACCATAAGTTTGCTTTGGATCCTTCACAGTACATATCCCCCTTAACCACACGTTATACCCGACATCATCACATTCACTCATTGACACCGTATTTTGCGAAAACTGACTGTTTTAAATATTCGTTTTTTCCGCGGACAATATCCGATTGGAACCATGTTATGACATCGTAATAGTTTGCAAAATTTGTCTCCTCATTTTTTATGTATATTTCTTTTCATTGTGTTCTGTATCTTTTGAGTTCTAAGAATATATGCCTGTCCTGCTTGGACCCTGAAAAGGGTCTGCAGTATGTACTAAATAAATAAATAAATAAATATTACAGCCCTTCAGCGCTGAGTCCGAGACCATGCTGCACGGTGCGAATGCGGCGGCTGGAGGCAGACAACTCGTGCCCTGCTTCCACCCTAGTACTGTCTGAGACCCAGCGACCGAGGCCCAGCTGCGCTGATGTCGGTGGAAGGCAGGCGCTTGAGCGTTCGTGTTGCTCACGGTGCATGGTACAGCGTACTCCTATTAAAGGGAGACAGTGGACAAATTCTGTAGGCGTATATCGAGCGACTACCGCGTTCTAGAAACACAGAGACCGAATGCAGATCAGATCTCTTGTAAGCTGGAAAAGACCAAGCATCAAGGTTCCGCCATTATGCATACATTAGATTTTCTGCATGTCATAAGGCCTAGTAGTAGGGGCTACGCATGCTGTGCGAAGTCAGTGCACGTTAAATAACCCGAGGTGGTTGAAATAAAAACTAAGGTCGATCTCCAAAGCGGCGTATCTCACAGACCGCCCGCAGCTTTGAGATGTTAAACTCCCACATACCACGGTAGTTCATATCTCATTCGATTCACCTTGCAGGATCATTTCGACGTGAGCACATGGATAAGATCACCCCAAGTCGAACGCATTTCGATGCACTGAGTCGCCTCATGGCACAAATTTTGAGATCGCGTACCCCGCCATTGGCTCCACTGAAACACAATTCCACTTGAGAAAAAAGAAAACCTTACGAATTCGGTTGAAATAAACCATGAGAAACTGACGAACAAGAGAAAAGGGGCACATTCGCGGCACAAAGAGGGTTTTTTGCGCCAAGTTCAAGTGGCTGCTCCTGAACAACCGCGCTGCTCGTAGCGTGCGAGGCATGCAAAACGACTGCACGTTATTATTGGATGCGCGCAATGTACTCAGCGCACTGCTGCTCCAGATAGAGCCGAAAAAGGGGGTGCAAGGACGGCGACAAACGAGAAGCCGCGCGGAGCAGAAAAGGAGACGCGTTGCCGAACAGAAACCAGATTTCGGGTGGAGCGGACCAACACCGGGCGGCTGAAACAGAGCAGGAAACGCAAGCATAGAAAAAGAAAAGGAAAACTAACGGGGCGCACTACAAGGCTGTTCCCCGGGGTCGGTTATTTAGCTTTTGCACTTGAATTTATTTTTCAGTTTCTGCGTTGGCGCGTGGAGACGACGTTCCAGTGCAGACGACGACACCGGGCGAGGCACGGCGACAGCGCGCCCCCCCCCCCCCCCCCTCCCCCTTCCCGGCGCAGTTTCGAATCTGGGTCAGTGTCACACACGGCTCCAGCAAACGCCGCCGCCGCTACTACCTTCCTTTTCGACCTGCTTTCTTTCTGTCCTGCCACGGCGCGCGTGTGTTTTTCTTTGCATCCTCCCTCGGCGGCCACTTTTTGCTTTCACGGTACCGCCCCCTCGGTTCTCTTTCGAGTTTGGTTCTTGCAATCTCGCCCCTTCTTCTGCCGCCACGCACACGATGATGACGGACGGACGGAGGAGAGAGGAGGAAAAGGTTTGTCAGAGGCACAGCCCTCTCCTCCTCAAGGAAAAGGATGAGGAGGAGGTGAAAGCCGCACAAAATACGCACGCTCGCGCGCGCGCGCAACTCTCGTTGAGCCGGCCTCCAAAATGGGGTAAGCAGACCGGCCGCGATTACCATTGGGGCCAACGACCCCGCGGCGGCGGCTGCGGCGGGGCGTCCCCGTCTGGCAACCTGCCGCCGCTGCACGTCCTTTTTACGCGCGCGCTCCGTCGCCGCCGACGCTCACTCGGTCGAGGAATTGCCGCGCTGATTAATGCCTGGGTCACGCGCAGCGCCGCCGGGAGTCGAAGCCCGTCTCGACTCTCCGTTTCACACTCGCCGCCAGGCGACGCTGCGCCAACCACTCCGCACAGTGCTTGCGAGGAAATGCTAATATGAAGATAGACGCTGGCCAGACGCTGTCGCCGTGGTGTACACTTGGCCTGTAGAGATTGTGGCTAGCTGTCACTGCTCGCTCCGGTTCTGCTCTCTTCCTTGCTTTCGGCGTGTGGCGAACCATATCATCTCCCGCTCCTTATTGGATCGCTGATTTCGTCGGACAGCCTGTGCTTGCTTCGCATGCACTGACCACTGTTCGTTCCTGTCCTGCCAGACTGAATTTAGTGTTTCAGGTCCCAGAGTAAGAGCTGGTGGCACCTTTTGCCATCAGTGTACTAGGCACGCAACTAAACAGAAGGAATCGTGCATATCAGATATTTTATTATTAAAAAAAAACGGAATACTAATGCGACACTAAATGACTAAATAGCAGCTAAGACACACTAAGTAATAAATAATGACAAAGAGCACCAAAAACGAACAGCTCAGCACGCTTGTACCGATAACAAATGCAGACACAGGTATTCCGAATTTCCGCAGCATGAAGCCAAAGGCGGCAGTGGCAATACAAGCATTCTAATATATATGAACAAAGTGATAGCTTCCATGAAAAGCATGACGGCGTTTCAACTGCAGAAGACAGAGTGTACCGTAGTTTTACGGCCACGAATCCAATTGTTTGTTTTCCGTGATTAGTACGAACTTAAGGGCGTAAGAAGTTTTGTGATGAAAATGCTGCACTATTAAGATTAGTGCGCCTTTATAACACTGAGGGCTTGAAAGAAGAAAAGGAAGTACAAGAACAGGTACGCAGTTCCGGGGACTGAAAGTTGCTCGGAGACGAACAAACAAACCTTTTGCATTATAGTCCAATAAAGGGCGAATGGTTGTGGTAAATAATCCCCCCCCCCCCCCCCTTTAAAGGACTAATCTGTCGCTTTCTTTTAGTCCCACCCGCCGTGGTGGCTCAGTGGTTTCAGCGCTCGGTTGCTGTGCCCGAGGGCGCGGGTCCAATCCCCACCGTGCTTCGTAATAATAATAATAATAATTGGTTTTTGGGGAAAGGAAAATGGCGCAGTATCTGTCTCATATATCGTTGGACACCTGAACCGCGCCGTAAGGGAAGGGATAAAGGAGGGAGTGAAAGAAGAAAGGAAGAAGGAGGTGCCGTAGTGGAGGGATCCGGAATAATTTCGACCACCTGGGGATCTTTAACGTGCACTGACATCGCAGAGCACACGGGCGCCTTAGCGTTTTTCCTCCATAAAAACGCAGCCGCCGCGGTGGGGTTCGAACCCGGGAACTCCGGATCAGTATGCTTCGATGGAGAAGGAACGAAAAAGGCTCCCTTTGTGCACCTGCCATGTCAGTGTACGTCAAAGAACCGAATGCAGCCGAAAATTATTAGGCAGTCTTCCACAGCCCTTGTGTCGCTCGTTGACGTTGGACCCCGTACCATCTATTAGTCCCTCTTTTTTTTCCTCGCAGTGCGCACAAATTTACGAAGAGAGGAAAGTGCCACGCATTCCTACAGTAGTGTCGCCCAGCTTTCGCGGATACGGCTGCAACCATATCCATTTCGCATAAGCCCTGAAAGAGCTGTTCCCAGGTTCGGTGCGGTGTAGAGTGAAGCTCCTCTTCCCATCTGACGCCGTACCATACTTGTCAGCCGACGCGCAGACTTGTCGGTCGTGCGATGAGGAGGGTGCCAGAAGGACCATGGGCTGCAATGCACTGAGTGCAGCCCGTTATTCTAGCCTAAGTGACGGTGAGGCGAACTGCAATCGTATACAGTGGAAGGTCGTGAGCACGGCAGTGGACCTGCATCCCTCAAGAGAAAAGTATACAGCAGCTGTATCTTACCGGTGCTCGTACACGGGGCAGAAACTTTGTGGTTGACCAATAGAGTGAGTGAGGGAACAAACGCGGGCTAATGACGTCCTAGCGTAGCAGGGTGCACCAGAAGGATAGGTGGGCGCATGGTAGGTGGCCGCAGCTGGCAAAGGACAGGGTTAATTGGAGAGACATGGTCTCCCATGTCTCTCCAATGCAGGGCCTTTGCCCTGCAGTGGGCGTAGTCTAGTCAGGCTGATGATGATGGATGTAAAGAGACACGAAGAGAGCACAATGGATCAGGGAACAAAGTCGAGTTACGAGTAATCACATCTTAGGCGAAGTCAGGAAGAAGCGGGCATGGGCAAGCATGTACGCAATGCGAAGGCAAGTTTACAGATGGTCCCCTAAGGTCACAGAGTGGGTTCCAAGAGAGGGCAAGCGTTGTAGGAGAGTCGGCTGGACCAGTCGCAGACGAGCAAGTGACTGCAATGCTAAAGCCAATCGTGAATGCCATGCGTGTGCTGCTTTCCAGCATGCACATGCCGGCTGCACAGAATGCACTGCAGATGCTGGATTTGTTGAATCCAGTGCTTGCAGCTGTCCAATAGCTGGCACAGCGCATCCTCCAGCCTCATCCTTCCGACAAGAAGTCCGATGCTTACGTTGTCATCAACATTATCAGCCTCAACGTCTGCGCTGCCTTGTGGTGGAGGGCCCTCGATCTGTTCCGCTCAGGTCGCAGCAGACGGCAGCCCTCAAGGTGTGCAGACTACAGCTGCGGCGGCCTCTGACTTACAGGGCTTGTGTCATTGCCTGCCGTGCTTGCTACGGACCGCATTTCTCTACTTCTTCTTACTCTCTTACGCCCCCTCATCCCTCTCTCCCAGTGCAGGGTAGCCAACCGGTACCTAGTCCCCAAGAGTGATGCCCAAAGGGCCAACATACGTCGGGACCAGTATCCCCCTCCCCCCACTTCATAGCACCAACCACCACCACCATCATTTTACTGGTTAACCTCCCCGCCTTTCCTCCACCACTTCTCTCTCTCTCTCTCTCTCTCTAGGGTGGACCGATGAAACTAGCAAGTTTGTGGGGATAAAGTGACCGCAGCTGGCTCAGGAAAGGGTTAATTGGAGATAATGGGAGAGGCATCTGTTCTGCAGTGAACGTAGTTAGGCTGATGACGGTGACTACAGTGTACTGGCGATTCTATCAGTGCGAGCATGAAATTACCACGTGACATAATCAACAATCCAATGTGTGTCACTTTGGTGAGGTTGAGTTAACTTTGGTGGCTTAACCTGCGCTCCATACCGGCAATCGGACGATCATGGTGAGACCGTACACAGCATACGGCCCCTACTACGATGAGCATCACTCCGCCAGAAAGTCACCCACCAAGGCTTCCATAGCACGATGGACGCAGTAAGTCGGTACGTGGGAAATGCAGACGCTGACACGCAAAATATCATCCCTTGCGAAGGAAGTGCGTGCGGTTAGACGCACAAACAGCACACGTGGCACGTGTGCTGTTTGATCGTTTGACCATTTGACCGCGACCTGCCGCTTCGCTGCTCTGAATGCTCTGAGGAAGGTCAAAAAGTCTGCAAACCCATGTTCGATAACTGCCCAACCTCCAAAAGGTGCAAGGACCGAACCACGATGGAAATTATTGATGATCTTAGCTCTGGGTGACCTTTCCGTCAGCACCCCTTCTCTTGCGTTATCGGGAAAAGGACAAGCGTACTTGGTAAAGCGCGCAAAATCTGATTAGCATTTTTTTCTTACGCATTGTACCTGTTTGCCATTTCTCGCGCATCAAACCATGTGTATATATACATGCAAATTTCAAGAAAAAATGCAGTTGAAAGTCAGCACTGCATGTGTCCCTTCTGTCTGCGTCCGTGTCTTTTGCGCTGGTGTAAGAAACATGGCGTTTGTTTGAATCAAATCGGTGGTTTTTTAAAGTCTTCAGTGCACCTTTAATGAGGCTGCGGACGATCCTGCAAGACCCCTCCCTATTTAATACAAAACGACTATTGTGTAGTGTTCACGCGTAATGTACCGGAAACGATAATATGGTTAGGTTTGCCGATAATATCTAATCATCACGATACTGTCGAGGACATATCGATGGACTTGTGACGAAAAGCGTGACGGCAACCAAGCCTTGTGGGCAGACTGGAGAAATGACAGTTTGCCCGTTTTTACGCCCTTGAAACGCAAATACCAGAGCGTGGTAATCCATCGATAAATACTGCCGGCGTCAAGGAAAAGTAGCGATGCTACATTCCAAAGGTTTCTGTTAGGCCTGTGACGCAGGAATGGACGTTGAAAAGCGAGTTCAGGAATGCGCAGGTCACAGATGCCGTCACTTGGTATATCTGCACCTCTGTTTAGCGAGGAACTGATGTCTGCGTTTAGTACTACGCTGGCCGCCATACACATGTATGTTGGCTTCGAAGAGGTGCCGAATACGAGACGTCAGGGTAATGCCGAAGGAAAGCACGCGCGGAACACACCGCTGCTTCCCTACTCCATTCGCTCACTGAAACGTGGCGGGGCAGGCCAGCATCCAGCGATGATCCGTCAGCGCATATTTGCTCCCTTCCTGTTCCCTTCCTGTTCGTTGGCTCCGTGCCGGCGTCGCAGACGGAAAGATTTATCCCCGAGCAACTGCAGCGGACCCGAAATGGACACGTGCTGTTGACTGCTCCGCCCCGCGGGAGTTGATTGACATGCTCCGCAGGAGGGGAGGCGCGCCGGAGACAATGCGCCCAAGTTCGCGGCGCCCCTGGGGGCGGCTGACTGCTCGACCAGCACGCAATGCGCGCACCGAAAATAGCCAGTGAAGACAGGCACGTGTTCCTTGAGTCGGCGATTGCGCAGACGACACGAATTTGAGGGTGCGTGTCAATCCGTTCTCAGGGGCGATAAAAAAATTAAGGACGATTTAGTGTGGCTAGGCCAGATGTGAGGCAGGTGCGCTAGCATTTCGGTTTTCACTTCGGTTTCGGGTGCAGGTTAAACAAGCGTCAGACAAAGATCGTCGAAACCGTAGAGTGGGGGTCGTGCTAGCGCACAAAAAGCAACCTCTCGCTGCCAATCATTAACTGAACTGCCACCTGCCACGGTGGGCAGTTCGATCACAATCTGGTGGGCAGGTTGTGACGACGTCACAATGTCACACGACCAAAGTGGCCCACTTAGGGCAGTTTGCCTGCAACACGGTGGGCCCTCAAAGGGACTTCACAGACAAAGGCTAAGCGGCTGAGTGGAAGCCCTAGTGCTAAGCTACTAAATAAAAAATCAGAGAGGCGCTTAATTATCATTATGTGTTGACAATAAAATAGTGTTAAGTCTTCTCCTTGATTTTAATTGGTTCACTTGTACTTCTTACCACATCTTAATATTTTCTCATATACCTCGCCATGTATTTGGAACCTGTGCTCAACCTTGCTGAGCAAACCACTGAAAAACTTTGCTGTTGTCTTTACTGTGTCATTCGTGGTCATTTCTGGTGGCTCTTTCCCTCCTCTCCCGTGCGAGTGAAAAGGGAGAATACCCTCTCTCCACTTCTCCACCCTCCAGGCGTGGCTGGCAGGCGCTGACAAGCCGCCGGACGCTAGACACTTATAGTGCGCTTTCACTTACACTGGCCACTCCCCGCATTTACGTAAACCCTTGTGTGTTTGCTTGTTTGTCTGAAGCCTGCTTTGTGGCCGGCTGCTCACCTGGCCATCGGGTGGTGGGCAACCTGGCCAGGTGTGTGTGTGTACATGTATATAATACCCGGCATGTTGTGACGACGTCACAGGCTCGCGTGCCCTAGGAGTCAGGAGGATGGTAAACAGTGCACAGCAATGACCACACAGCGCTAGCGCACCTAATTCGGAATTGGTATCTGTCTCACATCTCGGCGGACACCTGAACCGCGCCGGAAGGGAAGGGATAAAGGAGGGACTGGGAGAAGAAAGGAAGAATGAGTTGCCGTAGTGGAGGGCTCCGGAATAATTTCGACCACCTGGGGATCTTTAACGTGCACTGACATCGCACAGCACACGGGCGCCTTAGCGTTTTGCCTCCATAAAAACGAATGCATTAAAATATATTTTCAGCGTCCCCCGGGACCAATAGCATGCTCAGTTCCGCAAAACTGCCGCTCGTTAAACCGCACCTCAACTGCCCCACACTGAAGACGGTGCGTCCGCATTTCAAGGGGAGCGTCGTGGCTCATCAGCCGTCCTCGCGTCGGCCACTTCGTCGCCTTTCCGCTAAGCGCATCATCATCGCTTCGGGTGTAGTGTAGTGACTCGCGATGCAGGCCGACGCTTCTCGGGAGGAGCCGATGAACATTTCTGGAGGTTCGCACTCTCCGGGGATCTGAGCGTGTGCATAAGTTTCGGCTTCGCATTGCCGCAGCGCTTAGTCTGAGCCGGAATACAAACGACCACCTTCCTACGCGGATGCACGAGAACAAGCTCGGTGTAGTCTTGTTTCGGATCTTGGTATTAATGACCGGTTACGCTGCGGGAAAGGCTGGCCTGGACAAAAAGAAAAAAGAAAACCGCAGAAGTTGGCACCGGAGAGGAATAACTAGCGAGTAAATTAGGTCCGAATAAGCACTGGAATAAACCTCCAGGCACTTGCTCTTAAAACAGAGAGGCCTCTTCGTTTCGGACTCGTACGGAAGCTTCCTCTGTAGGGAGTCACTCACTGGCCCTCCGGCGGTAGGATGAAACCATCATTGATGCCTTGCATTGTGCACTAGGAAGCCTTAGACACGCACCTTTCCGGTTCGTGCTTTGGACGCGAGTGTCTTGGAGGCAGTCAATGAGACATCGCCACGATAGCAGCGAGAGCTGTGATCTGTCGAAGAGTGAGGGGTCCTTGCGCATCCGACGACGAGGCAAGAGCCGTCACAGCTTCCACGTGCCGTTTTCATACATCTGCCCTGAATGTCGGCGTATGTGCGAGTGTTGTTCCGCAAGGCTTGCGTTGGTGATTCGTCTCAGGCGCGACACGTTGCAGAAGGGCCCAGACGTTCTTGCATCACCAAATACAAATTCTTACATGATTTATTTACAACTCGGCCAGGGCGGCCGCCATGGCTGCCCTAAAAGACATTCTCTTATCCTCTCCTGTTAGGACTCGGGCCAGCGCCAAGCATAATCTTGTCTACTCTCGCGTACTGTCTCTCAGCCTTCGAGGTCGCCTTTCCTCTTCTGGGAAGTAACCCAGTCACACACAGCTTCCCGCGGAAACGTCGAGATGCGTGGCGACGCCACGCATAGCAGCTTTAGGGTTGCCGACCCCAACTAGCCCTGTTTGCAGAAAAGTGGGGATCGCACGGGCGTGGCTACGGCCGGTGTCACCTGAGAAGCGGCCGGTGGCACAGCCTCGTTGAGAATGCGAGGTGGACACAGCCGATGCGCGCGTTTGTCCCAGACACTTGACAGGCGTGAAAAAACGGCTTCTACCGCATGCCTTCACCTTAGAGTGTTCCTGGATACGCGAAAATACGTTGCCGTTGAAAGTGGCTCAGCCAGGCAGGCATGGCTTATGGAACCGAAAAGCAACGGCGGCGCGTCTTCTTAACGAGCGCACGAACGGACATTTAACATGAAGCATCTGAACTACACCTCCTTCGTTACACCTTTAAATCATTACGTCTTGCAAGGCCACTATATGAGCGTATATTTCGAAAGGCTGGATGCGACTATGGTTGGACACGGCACAAATCTGCAATGAACCTCCACCCACATTCAGGACCGTCGCATGAAATTCCTCCGCGACAAAAAAAAAAGGGGGTGGTCCGTTGTGAAGCTTTTCTTGATACCTAGGCAAGAAGCTAACCACCAGATGAAATTATAAGTTCAAGAATGTTGATGCCTGTGGCTTGTTTTAGATAGTCAAATATCAAACACTAATTTTGGTTACAGTTGTGGTTGGCCAGCGGAGCAATACAGGACGCCGCGGACAATGGTCCATTGTTACCAACTCTCGTTTCTTTAAGTTGTATCTTACTTTAGATGTAATCATATAAACTATCGAGTATACTACCACGTATCACACGGCAGGCACGTATGGCAGCTCCTCTCCCCAGTTGTCTTGGGAGTGCTCTTGTTTCTCTCTGCCGAATTTTAAGTGTATCTGGGGAATTTTGACCAAGCTACGTTAAGTTGAAAATAGCGTGTGCACAACGCGCAGTTGCCTCTTTCCTGTTATCGTTGTTGAAAAATGTTTATTCACCAAAATGAGTATGAATCCCGTGGTTGGAGTCCCTATTTCTGTATTCCGTTGATTGAAGCTGCTACGGCAGCCTTGAAGAGCCATATTTCTGGCCCTCGGACTGCGTTGAGCAGTGGTTGTGGAAGGGATGAGGGACATGGTCTTGTTTTTCCGGAAGGCCCACAGTATGTATTCTGGCCTGTCAAAGTACCAGGTGTACAGTGATTTTCGGTCCGTGTTTCTCCCAAGGGTTTCCAGAGTAGTCCGCTGCGCGCTCTAGCCGCCTCTCATATACCAGCTTCTCATACATTTCAGGCGTCGTTCGCGCAACACACCTGTGCGAATCACTTGCCACTAGAAAGTGTTGTCCAGGAAGCGAATTACGACGCAAGTAACGGACAGCGTCGGCGCTGCTGTTTGCGCGTGCGCGAGCGTAATTGGAAGCAGAGGCGGAGTCCGTTAACTTCGGTGGCGCTCCATCGCTGTCCCGGCACGACGCAGTGGCCGAATCAACTTGCTTACCTCGAGCGCTTCGTGGAAACGGGGGAGAAAAAAAAAAGGATGGCGCCGCGGTCACCTTCTCCGATTCCGTTTTGCTCGAGAAGCACGTTCCTCTGAGCTCATCAAGGTCTCTCCGTTTCGCCAGGGATCGACTCCTTGGCAATGGAAGCGCGAAATACGCCTTGCGCCCTTTCCGAGTAACGAGTGCAATTCGTGACGTCACTGCGAGATCATCGCGGACAAAACCACGCCACTGCGCACTGACTGAAAGCGTAGATTAAGGGAAGGAGTGAGTGATCCTGCTCCTTCGTATTGTCGCGACTCCGGATGTAGGGCCGGAGCCGAAGGTAGTGAAGACCGGCTCGGCGTTGAAAGACCACGGAGAAGAGGAGCTCTCGTAACAGAACGAATTTATTTTCGTCTTACATGTTGCAATCTTAGCGAGATTCAGAAGAATGCTCTCAGGTCCTGAACCATGGCTTTTTTTAACCCCTCTCTATTTCCCCAGGTCCCTAGTAAGGGAATTGGCGCGGACCAATCAACGAGCACATATCCACTCGGCGCCACGGAGACCCGCCTCCCAGATGCGAGCACGTATATCACCGCGTAAAACAAACACAACCAGCAGTCCGCAGGCAACCACGGTCTTCCTGGCATGTCGGTCCGTTTCACCGCCGTTCTTGAGTGCGCCTCCTCTGCGGCGTGTCGGCTCCGCTGAAAGGACGTAACAGTAAACCGACCTCCAAGCGAAGCCGGCGATGCTGTCCATCACTCTTTCCCCGCCGCACCGGGGTCCGTTGGGTCACCCGCGGTAGCGTCCGCCGCTTACGGGTTCGGGGAACGACGCAAACTGGCGTCCCGTCCACACATTCCAAAGCGCGGCAGCCGTTGAGGCGTGTTGTTTTCCAGGCCTTGGTTGCGATCCGCTGGCTTCCGTGGAAATGCACTGGTGTTCTTGCTGTCACCATATGCCGTACTTTTCAGCTCTTCCGCCGACTTAACAGGCCATTCATTACAGCTCCTCCGCCGACGGGAAGATCTCGGACGGCGAGGAGTGTCAGCTGCTCGACGTAAGAGATCTGTATACTCCTTCAAGTGGTGGCCGCTCATAAATTGCAAAAGCGGGCGCCACAGAACAAGCAAGCGCCAGCAAAAGCTTTCAGGCAACCAGGCTGTTGTTGCATGATAAGAAAGTTCGTGCCCGATATTGTATTCTCGATCATTGTCACACTACTGCTGTCTTATCGCTACAAAAAGAAAATATTCACTCAGACACGTAGGCTCCTCAAAACTTAAGTGCAACAACACATAACACTAACAATTATGAGATATAAAGAATTTTCCCATTTTCAGCGTAGGCAGATTAGGAATCAGTAGGCACGGCTCAAGCCATCGGCGTTCGCGTTTGCCTTTCCTTTTCTATACCTCACATTAAAGCACAAATCTTGAAGTGCAAGGCTCCATCTTAGCAGTCGAGGATTTTTGCCTGACATTTGAGATAGCCATGTGAGCGGGCAGTGGTCTGTCACAAAGACGAATAGGGTTCCGTAGAGGTAGCAGGCAAGCTTTTGGGATGCCCAAACCAGGCATGCACACTCTTTTTCGCATGCGCTATAGGCCTCTTCTCTCGCCGTGAGCTTCCTACTCGCGAAGAGCACCGGATGTTCATCGCCGTTTTCGTCTTCCTGACAAAGAATCACTCCTAACCCTCGGTTGCTTGCGTCGCATTGAACGATAAAGGGTCGGTCATATCTCGGAGCACGCAGTACAGGGGTGCTGGACAGCGCTTCCTTGAGCGCCCGAAAAGCCCTGTCCATTTCCTGGCTCCAACTCACTCTCTCTGGCGCGTTTTTTCGCAGCGCGTCTGTCAAGGGAGCGGCGAGTTCAGAGTAGCGGGGTATGTATCTTTGATAATATCCCGTAAGCCCCAGGAATGCTCTTATTCCGGACTTGTTTTGCGGCTGAGGAAATTCAGCTACTGCCTCGACTTTCAAGTCATCTGGTCTCCTCTTTCCTTGCCCCACTACGTGTCCCAAATATCTCACTTCGGCTCGTGCGAGTTGGCACTTCGCGGGTTTCACCGTTAGCCCTGCCCTCTTCAAGCGCTCGAAAATGTCTTTCAGGTGAGAAAGATGCTCGTCCCATGTAGCTGAAAATATAGCTACATCATCCAAGTAGGGGAGAGCGTAACTCTCTGCGCCTTTTAGAACTCGGTCCATGAGCCTTGAGAAGCAAAATGGTGCATTCTTTAGGCCGAAACTTAACGCAAGTGGTCTAAAGGTGCCCGCAGGTGTGGTAAATGCGGCATACTGGCTAGCCCGTTCGGTCATAGGTACTTGCCAGTACCCCCGAACTAAGTCCAAAGTGGATACATAGTTCGCAGTACTAACTCTCTCCACCCGCTCTTCTACGTTTGGGATCGGGTACGTCTGATCTTTCGTTATGGCATTAAGCTTCCGATAATCTATGCAAGGACGAGGGTCCTTTCCCGGAACTTCCACAAGTATCATAGGAGACGCGTAGGCGCTTTCGCACGGTTCGATAAATCCCAGTTCAAGCATACGCTCCACCTCCTTCTTTAGCATTTCCTGCTGACGCGGAGCCATTCTGTAAGGCCGCAACTTAACTGGAACGTCGGACGTTAGCTCTATGTCATGAGCAATGAGAGCTGTCCTCCCAGGTGTCGCCGAAAAAAGGCCGTCGTACTCCGAGATTAAACTGTGCAAGTCAGCCCATTGCGTTTCGGTCAGTCCCTCAGCAGGAGCTGCCACTTCCATAACGGCATCAGCGTCAATGCTTTGGGCAGGACCATCCAGCTGAGGAATGTCCGTCGTTAGTTCCTCACTGGCGTTAAGAGCCGTATTGACTGTCTGAACCTCGTCCACATAGCGTTTCATGAGGTTGTGGTGATATATCATGATATCTCGGCGCTTTCCTTTCCGCTCAATGGCGTAATTAGTGTCCGAAAGTTTCTTTACAACTCTAAATGGTCCTTCCCATTGAACCTCGAGCTTATTCTTACGGGATGGCCTCAGAACAAGGACCTGATCTCCTTCCTGATACGACCGCAACTTCGCATTCCGATCGTAATAACTTTTAGCCCTAGTCTGAGCCTCCTTCATGTTAGCTTCTGCGATTTCCCGGCATCGGCGCAGCCTGCCTAACAAGTCCAATATATATTCGACTACAGTCGGGTCTGTGTCTTTTGACTCCCAAGATTCCCTTAGCAAGCGTAAAGGGGAGCGTAAGGCCCGCCCGTACACGAGCTCTGCCGGACTGAATCCGGTCGCCTCATGAGTGACTGTCCGCAAAGCAAATAGCATAGCAGGGACACATTCATCCCACTGACGTTTCTTTTCAAAAATCAGCGCTCTCAGTATGCGCTTCATTACGGAGTGGCACCGTTCAACGCTGTTCGACTGCGGGTGATATACAGAGCTATGAATTAGTTTCACCCCGCACTTCTCCAGAAAGCCGCAAGTTAGAACACTCGTGAACATGGTGCCCTGGTCGCACTGAATTTCCTGCGGAAATCCTACTCTTGCGAAGATGGATAGGAGTGCGTTGACTACTTCCACTGAGCTCTGTTCTTTGATGGGAATAGCCTCCGGGAACTTCGTGGCGGGACAAACCGCAGTCAGCAAGTATCGGTGCCCTGCTTTTGTTATTGGGAGCGGTCCCACGATGTCTATCACCAGCCGGCGAAAGGGCTCCGATATTAGCGGTACCAGTTTTAGCGGTGCCTTGGACTTCTCGTGTGGTTTCCCCACTCTCTGGCAAGTGTCGCATGCCCTGATGTAGTTTTCGACGTCCTTGAAGCAACCCGGCCAGTAAAATTCAAATAGCAGGCGGTTTTTCGTCTTACGGACCCCTAAATGTCCCGACCAACCTGCTCCGTGACAAAGCGACAAAATGTCAGTTCGATACTTGGCCGGCACTACCAGCTGATCAAGGACGCGCCCTTTTGCACATCTGTAGTGGCGATACAATATTCCGTTTTTCACAGAAAATCTCACATTCTTACGAGCGATTCCTTCCTTAGTCGTATCCCACACATGCTTGAGAGTCTGATCTTCTTCTTGCTCCTTAATCAGAGCGTCTCTGCTCACCTTTCCTAGAATTCGGTCTAGTGAATCTGATGATGGAAGAGCGAACAGCCCTTCACAATCCAATCCTTCCCTTCCTGATTGCCCTGGCTCGCCTTGATTAGCTCCTTCCATTTCAGTCCCCTCTTCATCCGAGTTCGTAGCGAACGGTTGCTCTGACATTTCGGTATTATCTCTGTTTGATTCCTCATCTTCTTTCTCTTTCTGTCCGCGCTTCTGCGCTGTCTGAGGCTGTGTACCCGCGTCACGTGTGCGCAGCCCCTCCCCTGAGTTCGGCTCTGCCGTCTCTAACTTAGTCGCTAGAGCACGCGCCTTAGCTCTTGTGAGAGCTTGAACAACTCCTGTCAAGGTTTTCCCTTCATCCTTTAGAAGTCGATCAGTTCGGTTCGAGAGCAAGTAAGGATACTGGGGTGGTAGCTTGTTGGAAACTGCTGCCTCCGTGTGAACCTCACCGAACGGCCCGCTTATGATCACGTCAGCAACTGGAAGGCAAACGCTTGCTTCCTCCAGTATAGGCTTGATCCATGCACATTTGCCGTTGTATTGGGTTTGCTCAATGTAGTCCGGATGCACCAGGTCAATCGTTGCTCCACTGTCCCTGAGCACCCGACATTTCTTGCCGTTCACAATGAGATCCAATAAATATGGTCTCAGAAGCTGGTCGTTAGTCGCTGAATCGCATGCGTAAGCAAATGCTACTTTAGGTTTGCGACATCCTGCAGCGATATGCCCAGTTTCCTGACAGTTATAGCAAGTGGGCGGCTTGCGAGCTTCAAAAATTTTTCTCTTTGAGCGGTCATCAACCTCCTTTCTTTCCGTTTCACTTTCAGACCTGTCAACCTTTGTAGGCTTTAAATTAGCCTCCGATGTCCCACTCTTGGGTTTAGGTACCCCTTTCCACTGGCGCTCTGTCCAGCTCTTTCCTCTCTCAACCGACCTGGCGGAAAAAACTTCCTCTCGTACTCCTCGGCGAGAGACATACTCGTCCGCCAGTTCGGCCGCTGCCTGCACCGAGCTGACTGTCGCCCTGTCCTGAATCCAAATTTTCATCGACTCAGGCACTTTGGACAGAAACTGCTCTATAGCGATTATTTCTAGAGCCTTACTGAACTCATCATTAGCTTTGGCGCCTTTCATCCATTCCACCAGATTTGCCTTCAACTCATAGGCAAACTCTGCGTAACTGGCACCTTGCTTTCTTGTAAGGCTCCGAAACCTTTGCCTGAAAGCCTCTGCCGATAGACGAAATCTCTTGAGAAGGCTTTCTTTCACTTTATCGTAATCGTCAGAGTCCTCTGCAGAGAGTCTGGCGATGACATCCGCCGCCTCGCAGGGCAGCAAGCCCAACAAACGTCGCGGCCAAGAGCTGCGACTGAACTGTGCTTTTTCGCAAGCTCTTTCGAAGTTAACGAGATAGAGGCCCATATCCTGCCCAATCGTGAAGGGCTGCAATAGTTTCGATAGATCGTAAAGATCTTTTCGTGCCACTTCCTCTACTCCTCGAACACCACTCGTCTTTTTGAGCTCAACCTCTAGGCGAAGTTTCTCCACTTCCAGCTCTAGTTGCTTTCGCTCAACCGCTTGGCATCTCTGAATCTCATTCCATGCTTCCTCTACTTGCCCACTCTCGGCATCAGAAGATTCTATAGCCACGATGATCTCTGCTTTTGTCATCTCAGGGCTAATCTTCACTCCTAACTCCTCACTCAGACTCACGAGCTGAGTCTTGAGCAGCCGCTTCAAATCCATGACTGACAGCAAGCAGTGTGACAATGCAGTGGCCTCCACCCAGAAGTACTTTAAATCACGCTTCTGCGGCTGGCCTTGCCAGGGAAAAGATTACACCTCTATCTTATCAGCCTGGTACCCTAAAAGCAATGCCAACACTCACCCGTCCGCAACTGCCAGTCTGCGATCTCGGCGTGCTGTCCTCCGTCGGTCAGCCAGGCTCGATCCCACCGCTGCCACCAGTTGTCGCGACTCCGGATGTAGGGCCGGAGCCGAAGGTAGTGAAGACCGGCTCGGCGTTGAAAGACCACGGAGAAGAGGAGCTCTCGTAACAGAACGAATTTATTTTCGTCTTACATGTTGCAATCTTAGCGAGATTCAGAAGAATGCTCTCAGGTCCTGAACCATGGCTTTTTTTAACCCCTCTCTATTTCCCCAGGTCCCTAGTAAGGGAATTGGCGCGGACCAATCAACGAGCACATATCCACTCGGCGCCACGGAGACCCGCCTCCCAGATGCGAGCACGTATATCACCGCGTAAAACAAACACAACCAGCAGTCCGCAGGCAACCACGGTCTTCCTGGCATGTCGGTCCGTTTCACCGCCGTTCTTGAGTGCGCCTCCTCTGCGGCGTGTCGGCTCCGCTGAAAGGACGTAACAGTAAACCGACCTCCAAGCGAAGCCGGCGATGCTGTCCATCACTCTTTCCCCGCCGCACCGGGGTCCGTTGGGTCACCCGCGGTAGCGTCCGCCGCTTACGGGTTCGGGGAACGACGCAAACTGGCGTCCCGTCCACACATTCCAAAGCGCGGCAGCCGTTGAGGCGTGTTGTTTTCCAGGCCTTGGTTGCGATCCGCTGGCTTCCGTGGAAATGCACTGGTGTTCTTGCTGTCACCATATGCCGTACTTTTCAGCTCTTCCGCCGACTTAACAGGCCATTCAT